>JAPYYT010002880.1:0-15248 GCA_030522565.1 Ceratosolen corneri | reverse complement strand
TATATATATATATATACGCATACGTGCATTTACACATATTCGTATGCGCGTACGCACGCGCGTGTATAGTGTGTGTGTGGGTGTGTGAAAAAGAAAGGCAGAGAGAGGAGGATAGCGAGAGTTTGTTAATTATAAAGTAAGTCTGAGCAAGACTTGAAGACGTCGTTATAAGTACGTCGGCGATTATACACAACATGTATAAGTTTTTTGCCAATATGGGTGCGCTAATTCCGGTGTCTGCATTGCTACATTACAATGAGACTTTACTTTTTCATCCTTTTGATCTCTCTCTCTCTCTCTCCCTCTCTCTCTGCTTTCGATTCTTTATTTTTTTCTCTCCGATCCCTTCATCACTCATCATTTACACTCATGTGCAGTATGTCTATCCTTTATTTTTTACACTTTTCCGTCTCGTGTCCGATTCCCGCGGCTTAATAAGATTTTCATTATACTCGTTTCGTACTTTATGCGTCTTAAATCACTCTCATGAATCAGCCCGTAATTAATGAAGATTTATTTATTGTTAATTACGCCCGATGTGTGTGTGCGCGTGCGCGCGCAGCTCTATTATGTAATGCTCGATTGCTCGCGCACTTTATGTCTCTATACGTTGAAGCGCGGAGACTCACTTGACTTTTCTTTTATTTCTCACTTTTGTGGCTCGCGAGTGCGGCTCAAATTATTTTTCAAGATTGCAAGAGAGATAAATTATGATCTTTTAATGAGGATTGAGCCAATGGTAATGTTTTTTCAATATGCTTGCTGATAGGTACTGATTTTATGGGTTGTCATGTTGACCGCTCGATTTATTACGTTAAAGTTTCCTTCTTTTTTCCTTCTCTTCTTCTTTTTGCTCAGCTCGTAATCATAACTGTTGGCATTTTAAATAATTCCCCCAGAGGAATAATGTGTTGTGACAATACACAAAATGCATTAAAGGCGTCACACAGTACTTGTTGGAAAAATTTAAGCTCGCCTCCTCTAATTATTTCACCATTGGATTTAAATGTTGAATATGCCACGGGCAGAAGTTATATTATAATGTGGCCTGTATCATTTGTAATTCTTCGATGCTTTTATTTTTAATTATTGTACAGCCATGCGATACATTGCCAATAACGTGACAATTATTGCAAACAATAACTGTTATTGAATTAGACAAAATTTTCCTTTCACCTGCGATTGCAATCTCATCGACAAGTTGAGCTTCACTGCCGTGTCGTAAAGTCCCGTCCAGTGAATTGTCAATTGCTCATTTGGAAATTTCCCCTCATTATCGCGCCAACAACAATTCATTCCTCGTACGCACCGCCGAGCCAATCCCTCACCTTGAATTCCCGGCATTTTTCATCGATCCAACCATATAATCGAACGCCATTCGTTCCCAAGGAAAAAGCCAAAGTTTTATTTCGCCGAGCATTACTTATGCCAAAGAACGAGAGCGGCACTTCTGCTTCACGGGTATTTTCGTGGCTGCGGAGTTGGGTGGGGGTGGGGGGGAAAGCCATGGAGGACTAAAGCGGGCGAATCTCCCGACGCAGCGTAAAAAACACTGCACCCCTGAGAATTTTTGGGATTCGCAACGTTAGGGATCTCCTACAAAGTGGAAACTCAATCGTCCACGACGAGGCAATTCACGTAACCGCTAAGTCAAACTGTAATCGACTGACCACACTTGTTTGCCATCCAATGTCGAACCCTCCGACCTTTTATCCCTCTCCCACACACTATTTTAAACTTCAAAATAGGCACTTTTTGCGCTCCACTCGAGCAATTTAAAACAAATAAAAATCGTCCCCACATAATATACTGCGTACTTTAATAGTATATATAACGTTTGCAGGGTAATTGATATCTCTACGACTCTCTATGCTTTACGAGGATTTTATTCCCACTCCTGATCAATAGTTTAGCTTCTTCCATATATATATTTGTCTGCATTCTAATTCTCATTGAAATTTTCCTCCCCTTTTCTCGTCCTACAATTTTCTTAATTAATGACCGTATTTGGGAAATTTATGGCTAAGGTAGGTTCAAGCCAACATGAAAAAAATGTAACAAATACTGTATATAACAGAGCTTGAATATTAAATTTCCAAGGAAAATATTAGCTTCTACTACCGTCGAATGCCCAAGTAAATGAGGTTTTTGTTTATTGCTGAGTTTTATGGTCATTTGAATGGAGACACTCGGGTTTATCAAAGATTTCAGGAAATGTCAAGGCAACTTCGTATTACTTGGCCGATTTACATTTACAGTTCAGCTTGATACATACGAATATTATGCGCCCGTATTACTAATATTTTCATTACAATTGCAAAGTCTCGTTGTGGGCAAAAAGCTCATTGCCCTCGGCTTATTATAATCGCATTAATAACTTTAAGGACATTGAACTTGGCAAAAATCATCAAGATATTATGGTGAATTTGTCCCTTGTTCTGACGAATTTTTGAAAAAAGCATTTGTAGGATTGTAACTTTTCTGAATATCATTGGTATCCGAAGAATAATATTTTATGGAATCTGTATACCCATAAGGACTATTATAAACTTCAAAAATATTATTTTTTTTAGGAAATCCAAACGACAGAGAGACTTTATATTTTGGAAAACAGTTTTTATTGCAGAAATCCAATTTCGGTACTCGTGATTGCGAGATTAATTTATTCAAATTTTTTCAGCAACATAAACATTTTATGATTATTAAAAATAGTTTATTATTATTATTGACCAAGGGATTTCAGTCGGATGTAATGCGCTGAAAAGCTCTATAAATCTATCGAGGTTACGTGCAATACTTGGAAAAGAGAGAGTTTAAGACAAAATGTATTATTCTGAAATGCTTTCGGTGTAATTTATAATTTTCGCAACACATTCGTTTCGTATTTTTGCAATATTTCGTTATAAAGTATTTGTTCATTTGTCTAAGGCAGACTAGTGCAATCCATAAAAAACAAAAACCAAACTTTTCAAAACTATATTACAACAATGTCGACAAGTGTAAGCATTTTAAAAACACGTACAATTTTTTTTTTATAATATAAAGCAATTTTCGGAATAATTCAAGTGTCTTCAATAGCTTATGAATTGCTTTATCCCAGTAATGTGCAAGTGTGATGCAATTTATTGAAGGCGATAAATAAAAGTCAACTTTATCTATTATTATTGTAATTTCGTTAACAGTTATAAATTTAGTTCGCAAACATAAGCCAACTAATTGCAAAATATGACGAACTATTGCTAAACATCGTAAATGTCAAGAGAGTTTAAAAATATCAAAGATTCCTCAATCGGATGCACTGAATAGATAAACTCGTATTGATTTCGATTTTATTGAATTAACATTATCGTAAAAAAGGTTGCCGGCAAAAAATCGCCTCGTAGTTATGAATAACAACAAAACATATCAATTTTCGCATAAATGCAGACTTGCTCGCTCAATTTTGCAAACTCAATGATTATATATATATATATATTTATAGTTAACATTCCTTTTTTTAAACACATTTGATGCTATATTGACGAATCATCACATCGCATCGGAATTACGTAAAATAATCACCAGTACTGGAATTTCTCTAAAATTTATCCTCTGAATTATTACCGTTATTATTATTGTTATTATTGTTATGGTTATTAATTGGAGCTAGTTTAAAAGCTAAACAAAGTTGATCGATAAATTAAGGAGGCACATCCAGCCTTTTCTTAAAATATACGCAGAGCATGACTGTTTGGCGAAATGCATAAAAAAAATTGTCCTTGGAAGTGATTATTTGCCGAGGAGGACGAAGGAAATTTCATGTGTAGGATTGACGGCGTAATAATCTATTTTCTCGGGTGTTTTATCTATTTTAAACTAGAATGCAGAGCAGCAGCAGCAGCAAGAGTCCATTGACTATTGTAATAATGAACGGATAGGAAGAGCGGAAATGTTAATGAAGATGCGCGCTCGAGAGAGCTTTTGTCCATTAAGCAATCGCTTATCGGCCGCGTACTCGAGCGCGATATCCTTATCGCTCGTTCGTGCGAATGACGTCAGTTTCTTTCAATTTGACGTCCGTCGCTGGAGGAGAGTCGAGGCGATCTGACGTTGACTTCCGTCGGGGAGCAGCGTCGCGTCGGCGGGGCTCCGCCGAAGGAAAATCCTCTTTCCCTTCGTTCGGCTGCATATTGATAGCGCGAGATGCGCGGAGTAATTAATATTTTACAATGCGAGTGGAGCGAGGAATAACGTGGAGCGGCGGGGCGGAAAGGGGTGCGATAATAGATGAATGGACACAGACGGTGTGATGCCGCTATCGGAGGAAGTGAGGTCGACCTCTTTGGCATTTTTTCGCTCATTTGGCGCTCCGGAACGAGGAGAGAAATATCGAGAGAGTGAGAGGGAGAGGGAGTGCGAATGCAAAATGACTTCTTTCAAGACGAGCAGTCGAAATGAGTCGAATCGGGGCGGCTGCTGATAGGCGCGTTCGGCGAAATTGAAGAGGCGAGGGACTTTTGGTAATGAACGATGGCTATTCATTTTCACAACAAAGTACGACTCGCTTGCGTCTGAATTGTATGCTCAAAGGAAATTAATTAAGTGATATAGAGGGTAACGGATGCGCCACCGCCTATTCAACGAACTAATCAATTGTTTGTTATAACGGCGAATAATGCAAATGATTTTTTTTCTTAATTCATTTCACGCTAATTAAGCTACATTTCGCTTTTAATTTGCCCTCCTATGAATAATAGGCCGTAGATTAGCGCGCTTTCTCTTCTTCACCCAATTAGCCTTAGTTTCCGCGAACTGAAGGAAAATCGGCCCGATGATATGCTTGGATAAATGGGAGATTGAAAAGCGAAGCTCAGACAATTGGAATTCGCTGGCTCTTGCGCAATATCACGAAGCTCCCGTATCGGGAAGCAATGCAAATAATTTGCGCAGCTCGGAGAAAAATCAAAAAACGCAAACACGCATTGAGCAAAACAGATTCTCATCTCGGCCTAAAATTCGCCACTTATTATTTACGAGATGAGAAAGAGAAAAGTCTACACTCGGGCAATAAACCTTGATTTTTCCTCCTTGATGCGAATATAATATGTATGCACCCCTCCAAATGAAAAAATCCCCCAGATGCGTATGCCTCGAGGCGTGTCAAATTGCCACTTTAGCGTGTTACCTCTCTCTCTCGCACTCGGCCACCCTCTCCCACCGTCGGCGTCCCCTCCCCCCACCCCCCTATCACGTGTCGCGTTCCGGCGTTATAACGTAGTCTCCGTGTGCCACGTTACCATCTCGCATTCCCATATTAATGTGCCTTCGCTGATATGCGTGTCAACTCTTCATTAATGTCCTGCGTCACATGTGTTGTTGTGGCCTGCACTTACAATAATACTATCCCGACTGGTAAGTGTCTTTCCAAGGACGAGCCCTCCTCCAACCTCATTTGCCTCGTTGTTCATGTCCTTACCACCTGTGTCTCTTTATTTGCCTATCTTCTCCATGCAAACAAATACCTTAAATTACCTCCACGCCTGCATCCAAACGTTATTTCTCTCCTCCACTTCCTTCGCTACTCCGACCCTCCTTCCCATCTACTACATTTTTGCCATCCTATAATGAACCATCGCTCTCTACATCATCTCAAGTGTCTTATGCATACACACATTTGCACGAGCCAATCGATCACTTACACATAATGGCCTCCGCTTAATAATTAGCCTTAATACGCGGAGGGGAAGTTACTCGAGTCTCTCGGATCAGGACGGATAAGGCTTTATGGATGATTTCGTCAATCAAATTGGAGCCTCGACGTACATTGGCCATGCAAAACACTTGACTCAATATTCCCATGCCTTTGGTGGAGGCTTTTAGTTGACAAATTCGCCGCTAGAGTGCAGGCAGCCAGGCTAAACGGCATCGCGTGCCCGACTCTGCCTGCCCATCCACCAAAGACAAACAATAACAATTTGCCAGTTAATAATTATGAAGCGCAATTTCGCGTGGGCCGACGCTGGCCAACGTTGGCCAAGCCGGACCTCGCCGCGTACATCCAAGCCCACTTAACACTACCAAACGATCAGCCCTGGCCGTGCAGCAGATGAACGTGACTTGGTCGGCTCAGCTTGACGCGCTCAAAAGAAATCTCTCATGCGCCGATCGTACTTTAAAGCTCGATCGCCCATGTGTTTGCGCTCGCGCGCGCGGGACACTCTCGTCGGCGCAAGACCAGCATTATACTTACCTCTGCCGACCGCCAGCCCTTCGGCTCTTTGACCCCTAATGGAGGCGGCCCGACACGCGGCGCCTCGTGCCCGGCCTCGGGTTAAGCAAACTATCGATTAAGGGATTTCACGCTGAGCACCTATTGGATTACTAACAGTGGGGTGGGGTGGGCGAGCTGCTCGATAAACCCGTTGGATTTGTTGCTCTTTTCCACGGGTGCGCGAGCCGACCTCAAAGCCAGCCGATGATAATCTTCGAGGATATCGCGGCAGTCCTGATTTCGCGCCACCACTGCCTCAGCGGACTCGGGCTCTTGTCCTCGGCATCCCGCTTCTCGGATTACGCGCTTATGTATATTCGAGTGAGTTTAGTTGACCGAGTGGACGAGAATCTGATACAGCTACGTCCGTCCCTCACTCTCTCTCTCTCTCTCGCTCGCTTATTAAAGATATAATTATACGTGTTTGCGCAAGGGATGCTCGGCTGAATTCTAGTCATTACGTTGGCCCCTCGCGAATTATCGATGCAGCGGCAATTTGAGTCCTCGCCGTCATATTTTTCTTTCTCCTCTCCACTTTCTTGCCTGCCCCTATCCTCCTCCTCATCTCATTCCCCTCTCTCTCGCTCTCTCTCTCTCTCGTCTTGTTTCTTCTTGTCGATTAGTATGCAGCGTAATCGGAGACGTTATTTGGACTCGTCGCTTTAATGATTTTCAACTACGAGCTTAGCGACGCCCGTCGACGATTATATCCTCGTTAGATAAGCAAAACAAATTTTTCGACAGTATATCAAAGTATTAATCATACCGGCAAAACGAGCGCCTGGCACGAGCAATTCAGGGAACCGGCCATCTCACACTCCCGCTCCCTGGCCCCGTCCTTTTTTCACTTAGGGCCACCGGGTCGTAAAATTTCCACTGGCGCAGCCCTCGATGCTGCACAAAGCGCCCCCTCCCCCTTCCACCCCCCGCACGACAAACAGGAAAACGATCGAGCGGGCCTTGCGTGTCCAATCGTCGCCCGGCCCGTCCACAGTTTTCACGGCTTGTTAGAATTGGAGCGGGGGTGCGAGGGCCGCGTTCCCATGACCTGGAGACGAGGCGTGAGGAATCGCGTGTGTGCCGAAGATTCGACACGCGGCTGATTTGGGAACTCCTCTTATCGCTTTCGGCTTTCTTTCTCACTGATTGAGCGCCCCTTTCACACGCAACGCCAGCGTCGCGAATCGCGCCCCATATATCCACGCCTAATTATTATTGAATTAGCGAGCTGGCAACCCTTGGAGCGTCTTAGGATGGCCGAGTTGGACTTGAGGTGGCATTACCAATGAACACCGAGGTGTCTGCCTCCCGGACGCCGACCAACCAATAATGTCCGTACCTCCCATCGGAATCCTTCGTTGTCGTTGCAACAATGCAAACGGCACGATCGAGCTTCCGCCAGCGAGGAGATAAGCCGGAGCCGAGGAGGCCACGTCTCGTGCGTCACGAGCGCAGCTCCACTTCCATTGTTCAGCCGAGGAGTTTGACGAGCAATGCACTCGCATCGGCTCTTATCGGCGAGACGCGGGCAATGGGGCTCAGGAAGCCGGCTGGAGAATGGCCGCCGATAGGGAAGGAGAGCATCGTCGCGCCGGCTCCCAGATAGTGGAGCCCGAGAGGTGGCGCAAGGTCATCGGTCGCGAGTTGACCCTCGCGGAGGAGGGAATGAGTCCCGGGGCCCGTGGGCAGGGAGGAAGGTCGGCTGTAAAAAGCCTTGCCTTGGGATCCTTGTTGAGTACATAATGGGTCAAGTAGCCAATGCAGGAGTCGGAAAGACAGGGAGTTTGTGGTGGTGGTGGTGGTGGTAGGGAGGCGAGTGTCGCGGAATGTCTCGTGGCTTGCCGAGTCAGGTTTGTTATTTTTCGAGGGAAAAGTGTGTCGTTGTTTGGATAGTCGATTGGAGTTTTGCAGTTTGGTTGCGTTGGCGCTGTGGAAAGGTGGAAAGGTGGGGGTTGGCGAGTAATGCACGCCGATTCGTTTAGAGTTTCGGGAGCGGTAATTGCAATTTCGATTGAAAGCTAATTGTCTGAGTTGGGATGCGCGGCGCGTTAATGTTGGAGGGGCTTTATAGTTAGACTGGAGGTGCTTTAAGATTTAAGAGGAGGCGGGCATCGTGTCACCGATGATATTGTTGAGCAGATATTCTTGAGCGGGCAGATTGAGGGTAATAAATATTGCTGTATTGTGTATTATTATGAGGGCGGAGTCGACTCTTTGGGCTTTTTAGGCGGCCAACGAGTGTGCTGGGGTACATGTTTTTATAAAATAATAATTTTTGGTCATTTGGAAGAAGCGTATGTCCGTTGTCGTAGATTGTGGGAAGTTAAATTGTGGTTTAAGGTTGCGATGGCTATGGGCGATAGAGGTCGGCCAATTAAAAACAGAAGACTTAGGCGGATTGAAGGATGTGAGTTTTGAATGTTGAAGATGCAATTGTTTAAGGCACGGATGATTTAATTGCTCGCGAAGAATATGGAGAAGGAAGCAATAGCATCAGATACACGAAAAATGTGAAAATCATTGAAAGACTTTATTCTTTGAGGCTTGTTGTACGTTCATTTTTTCTTACTCTTTGTGAAATAAATGCCTAAAGTATTTACGCTCGATTTTCTTTTTCCACCCATAATTGCAACTATTAGTGCATCCTGTACATGAGAGCATAGTGCTTATAAGCGCATTAATTGCTTCTTTTAGATAGTGCTCACGTCGTTTTGAAGTATTATCGGGTCTCTGAAGTCGAAATGTTCATTTTTCGATAAGCAGGAATTTTCAAGATTATTTATTATAAAGCATGTATACTGGTAATGTATATATAAAGAAAAAAAAAAGATATATATATATATATATATAATTATGTAAGCTTACTTTACTTTTATCCTGCAATGTATATCTTTACTAATAAGGGAAATACATATTTCGCTTTTTCCTTTCATCTAACATGTTTGCAAAGCTTAAGAAAATTGGCGACGGATAACAATCAGCCTTACGAATAGTCAGTAATTCGAAAACTCCGATGCTAATCTACGCAACTTTCCATCATGCACTTACTGCAAATTACTATAAAATCAAATTTCTTGGTGGTATAAAAAGACTCGTAATTATTTAATTAAATAGAGTTTATGCAATGAGCTTGGGCGAAATTATAGGCTTACATATACAAAGTAAATGCTGATTGTACGAGTTTGATCTCGATCGGATAGTCCCCGTCTACCAATATATATATGGATTATTATTAATAATTGTTGGGCACTTTTACACAGTTTCGTTACGTTCGATAGAGTAATTTATACAGTCGATAGATCACGGATAAGTGTATTTGTGCACGGTAAGTGGATAATATTGGAGTTTATTATGAGAGAGAGGCCATCGTATGCCGACAGACGACAGTTGTTGTCGATTGAAAAAATTGCCCTGATCCAAATTATCCATGCGCAATGACTTGATTGGGAAAATGACAAATGAAGTAAGAGGCTGCTGCGACTTAGTCACAAGACACTGGTTATCGTTATCGCGTGCGAACGAGGAATTCCAATCGTTCGGGCACTCGTATCACTGACCGCCAAAAACAACAAATAAGAATCCTCAAGCGCCAAGAGATGAAAAAAACGAGGGACGAAACGCGGCGAGCCTAGTCGTCCATAATAAAATGCCCAATCGCATAACGCTACCCACGATTGCATTTCATTACGGTTATTTGACGTTCGTGTGGTAATTTCAGCGAAACAAAAAGCCAAATCGAAAACTACCAAACCATTTACACCAGGCCGATAAAGATAAAGTATAATCCATTCGGAGGGCATTCGAGCATAATCACTTCCTGATTACCGTGCGAGCGCGCCAAATGAAATTTCAACAGACTCGAGAGAGCCATCATTCTATTACGGGGCGCGCTGAGGCTACACGCCGAAAAAAGCGAGAGGTCGCCGAAATAACATGGAGGCTCGAGGTAAACTGGCGCGCGGTTAAGCCTCGTTCAATTTAGCGATGTAAACGCGAGGCGGGATACGAGGAATTCGAAAAATGACGATAATGGATGCAGCGAGAGAAAATAATGAGGCAGCCAGCCCGAGAGCACCATTGCCCGACCGCGGATAAGGAGGGATTGGGGCGATGAGGGGGAGGCGATGAGGGGACGACGAGGGGATCAGGAGGACAGGGGGGGACGACGAGGGGATCGGGAGGACAGGGGACGGGGGGAGGGGGGGTCGAAGGATCGAGGGACCAGGACCCCTCTGCTATCCGCGGGCATCTGGAAGGGAGAAAGGGGTTGGTAAAGGACGCGGGAGAGGACTTAACGCGCGCCTAAGTATACATTTTATCCATAACGTGCTCGCTATTACCCTACAACGACGTCGCCGGGGCTCACGCGGCGAATAATGCCTCGTGTGCCCAGACACAAAGTGGCCATCAGCCAACATAAACAATCGCCCCGGTAAGTATACGCTTGCTCGCGAAAACGAGGCGACGCTCGCCCTCCCTCCCTCCCCTTCCTTATCCTTTACCACGATATTCCCTCTCGCCCTACCCTCTCTATCGCTATCTCGCCGTCCTCCTCCTCCTCCCTCCACTCCTTATCCTTCGCTCCTCGCGGAAGATGCCCGAGAGCGGAGCGCTGCCACGCTAATGGAGCCATTATTGTTGGATAACTTCATCCATCGGGCCCATCGGGCCGAGTATAACTGGATTGCCGAGGGGTGGGAGCGGCCGAGGGGAGGATTGGGGCCGAGGTAGGCATATCGATCCACCTCGCGTGCTTTCGCGAGGGAAATCAATTTCCCGTGGCGATTTCTATCTTTGGACACTCGATGCGATTGCCCTTTTTTTCCAGGTTTTATTGCCTCGCGTTTTGGTGCTGAGGTTTTGCAAGGCGAGAGCGTCCTGCCGCTTGAAGATTATGGCGTCTGCCATAAGTTATGGTATCGGCTCTGTTTTATCTTGCTGGCTGACATGTCGCTCGTTCGCAGAGCAAAATTCATAATTCGGTTAAGTGGTGCAGGTGCTTCTCCTTATACTCGAGCAATAACACTTTGAACTTGTTGGAGTATCTAGGCAGTTGAATGTCAAAATGTGCTTTAATGCTTTTGGAAACTTGAATGCTTGTGACCAACGAATGCATATATGAAATGCATTTGCAACCGTGTTTTTGTCAAATTGAAATTTAGATCTTCCGATTTTCCAAGCGAGGTACGTTAGAGTATGCAAATTATGCATTGCCGCTCGGAATTAATCGTCCATATTTACATTAAGTGTCCTTTGAAATGGGCATTCTATTAATACGCCGAGGTACGAAATATCGTTTAAGAGGAGAAAAAGGACCAAAAACCGTTCAATTAACCATAAAATTTGTTATCAAGGTTAAAAAGCTTGGATGCAGTGCTACAATTAAGCCGCGCGGCCTAATTTATCAAATGACTAAGTTCACAATTTGCATGTAATATTGCGCCAATAACAAGCGGATTAAAGCAAAACTGATCAAGTTATTATTAATCCAAGGCAAGAAATTCGACGTTAACGCCGAGGAGAATCTCCCTCCGCCACCCCTCGACCCACCCCATACACCGCGACGGCCCACAGCTCGTAAAAGGCTCGTGCAATTTTCGCGAGAGCAGAGCGTCCAGTAATTGAAGAACAAAGCTCGCTCGCCGGAAATAGCAGGCGTAGAGCGTCGTCGTGGCCGAAGCAGGAAATCGCGAGGATCGCCGCGCTCATAAATACAGACATTGTCGGCGCGGCAGCGAAAGGAAAAGCCCCGGGTGGACTGGCACGCCCAGCACAAACAATGATAAAGGAAGAGGCTGATATCGCGTCCTCGTTGCCGGTCGCGCGCGATTTTTATCACTCGCGTCCCGCTCGATAAGTGGCACTCTCGTGCTGCCTGTGGGGTTGGGTTGGGTTGGGTGGTGGTGGTGGGGTGGTGGTGGGAGGTGGTGGGAGGTGGTGGAGTGGAGTAGAGCGGCGACGGTCGGGGTGGGGCGGCCTCGGCGCAAAAAATCGAGGGAGAGCCAGGGACCCGGGACGGAGGTTCGGCCTCAAGGAGAAAAGATTGACCACCTTGGATGGTAATGGGCGCCTGATTACAAAGCAGGCTATCCCTCCGGACCTGCCCCCTCTTTATATCAATATCGCCGAGGACGGCCGGCATGTGGCGGGTTGGCCGTCGCGAATCGCCGTCGCCGTCCTGCCCGCCACGACTCACGGCCAAACGAGTTTCTCGCGCCTCTATAAACATGCGCCAACGAGATCGGTACTTTGCCCCGGCTTGGAATGCCGCGAGGTCGCTTTTAAGCGACGGCGACGGCGAGTGCGAAAGAAAAATCGTCGCGCACGTTCGGCTTTCATCGGAAGCGCCGCTTCTTATTCAGATTGGCCCTGAGCGCCTCGGTTTTTCTTCTCCTCTCGCGGCTTTCATTTGAATAATTATATGGCGGTGGAGGCAGCGACGGTTCGTCACGTCGCTCTGATTAGCGGGCAACTCCTCTATCGGGTATCGGTGACGAGATGGCGACGCTTCTAGTGGCAATTTTCATGGACAAGTGCCACTCGGAGCCTTTGCCCATGCAAATCTCTGCTCACTGCCGTTTCTAGGGTGGTGGTGGTGGTGGCTATTGGTTGTTGATAAAACTCTGCATTGTCGTGGATTTTGAGAAAGTGGCGGGAAACGTGCCCGAGGTTGAAAAGAAAAACCACTGGGCAATCGTGTTTGTGGTGGCGAAGGTAGTGGTAGTAGTAGTTACCTTGTTAGTTTGATGTGGTGGAATTGGCAGATTGGTGAGACAACATTGTTTGAGAAAGGGAAGAGGGAACGGAGAGGTATTTGGTTATTATTACGAGTTATTATTATAAGTTGTGGAGGAGTGTGGCTGTAAGGTGGGTGTAATGTTTGTAAGTTTGTAGAGAATCGGCCGGGTGAAGTTTGTCTTACATTTACAGTTTATTGGACGTCTCGTCTCATTTCCAAAGATCGGCAAAAATTTCGCATTTGATGTCAGGATAATTTCTCGCAATGGCAAATAGTTGCGACTAAAGGATGAAATATCACATGTTCATGGACCTTGGACTTCGTTCCTTCGTTTCAATAGAAATTTTCACTTACATGTAAAAGTAATAATCATTCTATTAATTGGGCTCACCTCTGTTTTAATAATATGCTAATAGGTCGGCGTCAAGTAAAGTTAGCTTATCTCGGGCTAATTGGAATCACCATCTTGGAAACATAAAAGCCCAGACTGTTGAAATAAAATTAGATCCCGATACTTAATAGAAATTGCTAAGGAATAATTAGAGATTGCGAGATTGGCTAGATAATATAGTAATAGGAAGACATCGTCGCTTTCGCGGCCGATTGAATAATACGGACTCGCAACGAGAAAAGCATATTAAAAAGGACTGGCAATCGCTAAAGGGATAATAAAACACGAGGCAGAAAATTGGCCGCTGATATGATACATAATGCGCACGAGAGGAGTAATTAGCCTAAAACGTATTGCCCACTCTCATCGGGCTAATTGATAAGGGAAGGGATAATCGATAAGAGTGGCTTCGATGTGCCGGGGAACTAATGGCTGGACCCGAATAATGCAACCTTCGTGCATTCGACCGACTTCGTCTTTGGTCTTTCGTCGTTGGGAAAGAGCAGTAGAGATTTTCGCCCCCCTCACCATAATTGAAACAATTATCCTCATTATCCGACTGGCGCAACGATCCTCCGCCCACACGTCGATCCCCCGCTCCTTTTCCCCTCCTCCCCCGTCCTCCGCGTTGTTATTCATTTTTTTTTGCTCTCTCTTCCTTATAAGCATGGGAGCGCGAGGGACGATAATGAGCGACCAAGAGAATCACCGAGTGCAATTGGTGATTGCGCCGGCGAAGCTGCTAATTGATCAGGGCGCGACGGCTCCATTACCAAAGTCCAGTCGGCCAAGGGGGAAACCAGAACTCTGCTCCCACCGCGACGTGTCTGCATACTTATTGGCACATCGGCATGTGGCAGGAGATGGGGGGAGGGAGGGGAGGGGGGCGGCGAATCGATGGGGATTCGCCACTCTTGCAAAGTGCCTCCTCGTGTACTTTAAAAAATTCGAATCCAATTCGGAACTGCGCGGCGCCGTACTTTGCGAGCGACCGGAGGATACTTTTATGCCACATCGAGAATTCCCATCTCCGGCGAATCCAATACCCGCCCTCGCTTTTCCAACGAGCACTCACCAATAGAGGACAGAGTAACAGATAGATAAAACGTTCGAGCGCCCAAACACTTGTGTGCCGAGCAAAGGCTACCACCACATCTACATCCAACTGCGATCCACGATTCAGACGATTCAGTTGGCATTAGTTTTATTGGTCTAATGACTAATCTCTTGGTCTTGGTTGACGCCGCGCACGCACCATAAAAACAAAAAAAAAAAAAAAAAAAAAAAAAAAAAAAAAAAAAAAGACAGACCAAACACACGGCCCGTTACACCTCCCGCGCCCCCGTCCGCCAAAGCTCTAATAAGCTCCTTTAATAAGCCCAGGTGCTAAACTTCTGTTCTGAGAAAGCTCTGTCTGGAGAGTCTGACTGTGCAAGTCTTGGGAGGGAGAGGCGACTGCAAGGCATCGGCGCTCCTAATTGCGCGTGCCTTAGATTTCTACGACTTGCTCCAACGAATATTAACGGACATTAACCGCAACTCGGCAACCCGTTCGCCATCGAGAGCAGCAAGAAACAGCAGCGAGGAGCAAAAACCAAAACGGGAGCCAAAAAAAAAAGAGTAGAAAAAGGAGGGGAACAGTGTATAAAGGAAGAAAAGTGTGCTCCGGTGAAAAGTGAGCGCTTCGACGGCACGTCCATGAAATTCCAAAGTGCCGGGATCGCTGCGCGTTACGCAAAAAGCGACGTTAATATCGAAGCGGCGGCTCGGCCCAATGAAGATTCCCTCGGCAAACGTCGGAGCAGGGAAAGTTCGTGGAAAGCATCCGGTCATCCGAGGCTCGTAAACGAGCGAGGTGGAGGTGGAGG
>JAPYYT010002879.1:0-15251 GCA_030522565.1 Ceratosolen corneri | reverse complement strand
ACCTCGTGCGTGTGTCCCCTTTCTCTCTTTTTCGTACTTTCCCTCTGCCTCCTGATAATCTCTCCTGCCCGCGCACCAGCCGTGCACATGCATGCTTACGTACACACATGTGCATTATCACGTACGTGCGTTTACACGTACTCTCTCTCTCTCTCTCTCTCTCTCTCTCTCTCTCTCTCTCTCTTTCCCCGAATTTTTGTTTTTTTTACATAAAATTAATTGATTTCCGCGTCATTGTGATTGTTGATATTTAACTAGTTTTGTTTCATGCGAATGCGCTCGTTACGTCGAGATAGATATAAATATTTGAACGATTGATTTTTTTCTTCTATTATTTGTCGACGATGATAGCGTGTACTTAATTTCTCATATCCTGACAATTCATTGTTAATCAAATTAAATCTGCGTTACTATTTATTTTTTTCTTTATTATCAGCTTATCGTTTTCGAGTTCGAATTTGAAATCGTCGAGAGTGCTTCTATTTTATTATTCGATCGTCTATATTTTTTTCTATGACAATATCGTTCGTTCTCAAGTCTCGGGACAGTTCGTCTACCTTTTATTTATTTATTTTTTTAAATAATTTTGCTCAAACGTTTGTTTACGATAACAATTAATGGGCGTTCGATATAGAAATCATTGTAAGCGGGAAGTCGATTTATGATAGCATAAACGAGGCCGATAATGGTATCATTAATCCGATACGGAATTAGAAGATTTCTCATTATTTATTTTGATGACTTATTTTTTATTTTACAATGTTACGTTGTTAGTAAATTTCTTGGGGGTTTTCATAATTTATTTAACGAAAGGTCTTTGTTGTTATGAGCAATAAGTAATAAATTGCAAATGTTCAAGCCAATTCTTTTAGATTTATCAATAAGAAAAAGCGTAAATTTCATTTAAATTAATTCGCGAATTCGTTTTTTTGTTCATTCATTCGCTTTTTCATTTGCTCAAAATTATGTTCCACGTAATTTTCATTTATAAAATGAAATAAATTAATATTACATTATGCATGTTACTTATTGACTTTGGGTTTTTATATTTCGTTAATATGCAAATGATATTTCTATTTAACCCTTTTTGACCTTTCACGAATGATATACTTAATTTAATTTTCTTTAATTTTATATCTACAGTAATTCTATTCATTCTTATAACTTCCACTTATTTATCAATTTGACTCATCGAGAGGACAGTGCCTTTGAAATTACATTTAATCCACACTTTCATTTTCATTCTTTGTTTCGTTTATGATTTCCTTATAAAAGTCTCAATTCGTGAAATATTAAAATTAATCTTCAAGTTTAATATTTTTTATCAATTGATAAATTGTAAAACAAATTTTATATTCTAATCTCAAACAATAGATGATGTAATTTAATATTAAAAACATGAGCAAGAGAGTTTATAATGCAAGTATAGTCTCATTAACTCGGCTGCTTAAATTGCCAAATAAAATAGGACAAGATATTTTATTTTTACAAAAATTTTAGTTATTTTTTGCTTCTTTGTTCTCAATAGCAAAAATAATTCTTCTGAAATAGACAGACTTTATTTTCAAACCTTTTCTTACCTTTTCTTTCCTCTAATATTTATAGGTCAATGCATTACTGAATACTGACTTTTCTTTTTGGAATGTTAAATTTACATTTTACAGTAAGATGTTTTATATTGTTTTTATCTAATACAAATTCGAGTGCCAAGCAGACATTGCTATATCTATTTTTAGATGATTTTTTGGAAGTTACATGCACTGAACCATTTATTTGCAGAATAAAATTAGAATTCATAGGTGGTGAATATATTTTTTTTTTTATACTTAAAATTTGAGTATTATAAGCTATTGGCACTTATTAATGCCTAGTAAACCAGTAATACCAGTATAAAGTCATAGAATAATTGTAAAATTATGTTATCAAGTACTGATTGTATTAGAATTTATGTACGAACAAATGTATGGTGTACGTTTTTGCAGATTTATCGTTTGATGCTTGTTATTAAAATAAGTTAAATGAAAAATTATTTTATTCTTTGTATAAAATTAAAAATATTATATTAAATTGATTATAAATTATTAATTGCTAAGAGTAAACAAAAAATGTTGCCTAATAATAAATGTACCCATCATAATGTTAAAAGTATAAAGTTACATAGTAAATTATGAAAATACCTGCTGTACTTTATTTAAGCATTCTAGAAAGTAGTTCTTTCGATATGGAATATATTATCTATGGTTTACTCAGAGAATTTACAAGATTTGTCTCTATAATTTAATGCACATGATACTTCATTGATTTTCCTTCTTAATGATTTAATTGTGATGATTAAAGCAATATTTTAATGTCTAATGCTTATTCGGTAATTCAAGCGGTCTCTTAATTAATTTATAAGTTTTAAACAATTCATATTCATTATGCATATAGATAAATGCCCTATAACCAGTTCTTTGCGTGAAGTAGTTATATAATATAATAATTCTTGAAATGATCTATTGGATTTTATTGAGTTGGGTAATTTATATCTTTTGAATAAATTCATCTAACAATTTTATTTATGCTAAATTGTTATGATACAGTAATGTAATCGAGTATAGGTTTACTTGGCTAGTATAAAAATTATGAAATATTTAAGAAAAGAGTGTGATTGCATCATAACAGGTATTTCAAGTTCCTACTTGTGTTTAATCTAGAACTGTATGATCTAAATTTCTGCAGTCCACATATAATTGTCCTATTACAATGAGGTTATTGAATAATATAATATTTTGCTTATTACAGAGGATTTTTCAGCCCATTCCTCGAATGTCAATTGCCTATCGCTAGGACACAAGTCTGGAAGAGTTTTAGTCACAGGTGGAGATGACAATAAAGTCAATTTATGGGCGGTTGGAAAACAAAATTGTATTATGGTCCGTACCTTATCTTATACTTGGCCTTATTAATCACAATATAATATACAAAAGAAATTTTGCAAATACATTTTCACAGTAGAGTTTACTATTTTAAATTGTATTAAATTTATAATAAGAATTAATATATTCAAATGTATTCATCGGACATACCTGCATTATTTTATAATCTTTTATAAATTTCATTAAAAAATTAAATAATTTATTGCCATTTAAAATGCCGACAATTTAAAAAAGTAATAAAAATTTAATGTTCAATTGAAGAGAATTTCCTGGCTTTAGCTGTGAAAGCAATTTTCTAATGATACATTTCTAATTTTAGAGCCTTAGTGGCCATACCACTCCAATAGAATGTGTTCGATTTGGTCAAACAGAAGATTTAGTCTGCGCGGGTTCGCAAACTGGAGCATTGAAAATCTGGGACTTGGAGCA
Source organism: Ceratosolen corneri (assembly GCA_030522565.1). Taxonomy (NCBI): domain Eukaryota; kingdom Metazoa; phylum Arthropoda; class Insecta; order Hymenoptera; family Agaonidae; genus Ceratosolen; species Ceratosolen corneri. Next base: position 11,904 of record JAPYYT010002879.1, on the reverse strand, counting down.
TACCAAACTATCACGTACACTCACTGGTCATAAAATGGGTGTTCGCTGTATGGACTTTCATCCCTATGGTGAATTATTAGCATCGGGTAGTTCCGACACTACTATTAAATTGTGGGATATTCGCAGGAAGGGCTGTATTTTCACATGCAAGGGCCATGACAGGATAGTAAACAATTTGAAATTCAGTCCAGATGGTCAGTGGATTGCTAGTGCTGGTGAAGAAGGCATGGTAAAAGTAAGTATCATCATTTCAAAATAATGTCATTTATGGATAAGGATTTCACTGAGAATTCAGGGATAATTAATTATCGAACAATAATTTCACATTGCCAAGTAAATAAATATTGCCAATGGATATCCTAGATGCGACTAAATACCAGTTTATTTACTGTTAAAAATATTACTTTCAGTTATGGGATTTAAGAGCTGGCAGACAGTTAAGGGAATTCACAGATCATAAGGGTCCTGCGACATGCGTAGAATTTCATCCACATGAATTCCTTTTAGCCAGTGGTAGTACAGATCGTGTTGTACATTTCTGGGATTTGGAATCCTTTCAATTGGTTTCTACCACCGAACAAAGCAACACTGCTCCGGTCAGGTAATACATTGTCGATGTCAAATTTAGTACGAGAGAATAAAAGTCCGGAATTATTGTATGCAGTATTTGTCTTTTAATAATGAATAAACAGATCTATTACAGTGAAATTTATGATTGTTAAAGTGTTATTCACGATTATAATATTTTTTGCAGATGTATATTTTTTAGTCATGGTGGTGAGTGTCTCTTTGCTGGATGTCAGGATATTTTGAAAGTTTATGGTTGGGAGCCAGCGCGAACTTTTGATTCTGTTCCGGTTGGTTGGGGAAAGATTCAAGATGTTGCCATTGCTCAAAATCAATTGGTAAAATCTTTTGTTATGCGATACTTCTCGTAATATAAGAGCTTACATAATTATATTTTGTTTTTTGCACCACAGATAGGCGCAGGTTTTCATGCTTCCAATGTTGTTTTATATGTGTGCGATTTGAAAAAAATTTCGCCAATAGGAAACGATACGCTAAGCTCGCCATTTTCCTATGGAAATTCTTTAAGGAAAAGCTTCTCTAAAGAACGGCCGGCGAGTTTAAAAAAACACACGTTAGTAATATTTATACGTAATGTATTTTTAGTATTGTAAACTTTTAATTTCTCCTGCATTATTATGCAATTACATTTCGACGATAATTTCAATTTTTTTTCGTGTTTAATATGTTCATTTATTTTGCGAAACAAATTTTAAATGTTGATTTTTTTTTTGCAATCTAATGATAATTATAAATAATGCAATTAACGATGATTAAATATCTTTTAGAATGGATGTAAAAACAATTGAGGAAGACAAATCGGGTACAGATCCGGAAGATGAGGTAACGTTTGATATACCCAATGTTACTGAGTACAGAGATGTCTTCCAACCTACGCGATCACGTAAGTAATCCACTAAAAAAGGAAAACACACAATCACATTTCCGAGCCTAGTCTTAAAATTTGCACAAAACAATCACGTGTTCACTTTGGCCTCACAATTCTATTCTGTTTAATAAAGGAATTTAAATACTATTTACTAAATTTGGTCTTAACATGGGAATTTTTGGAAATTTATTGTGTATCACTTCTTCTTTTCATTCAGAATTCAACTATCAATATTTAACAAACGCACTTTTTATTGAAATTGGAACACTCGTGATCTTACAATTGTATAATCTTCACTCCTATTATAAATAAATTGTTATTATTAACTCTGTTAAGATATGGTGACTATATAAATACATTTTATACTCACTTCCTAATCTATAGTTCAAAAATTCTGCCAATCAGAAAACATAATTTCGTAATATTGTTATAAGCATTGCTCAGCAGATTACAGTTTTCAAACTCCCTTTGAATTTGGAAAGTACTTTTGCGAAAGAAATTAAATATATTTGGCAATTTTTGTAAATATAAGAAACGTACAACTAAAGTATTGCGAAGTTCTTAAAATAAATATATTAACTCTTTGTATTATGAAGATTTATTAGAATCGTAGCTTTAAACTTTTTTCAGAAAGGTTATAAGTTGTTTTTTTTTCTCTAAAATATTATTATGGTGATTACACGAAGGGAAATCAATTAAACGAGTTCTTGATTAATAGATTCTTAAGATGAGAAAAATGTGCCGATTACATTTATACGAATTTTACGTTTAGGCCATTGTCACTTTTCGCGTAAATAAAAAGATGATAAAGCAACAATACATGACAAAATGTAGAATGAAATATATTCAACTTGAGACCAGATTTTATAGAGATATCTATGAGTGAGCATGCGCCGTGCACGGTTTGTTTCAGTAACTCGCACCCCGCCACCGCTGCCAGAGGCTTTTCCGGAGCCTTCCGAGGAGCCAGGTAATAATTAGCGATAATTCTTCTCTCAATGTGTGGTTTTTACTCCTAACAATGCTAAATGTTCGCACTGCTTTTTTTTTGTTTTTTTTTTGTTTTGTTTTGTAACTTTGTGTAAAAAAGTGATTATAGTTATTATTTTATGATAAGGGTGGCCCGTGTTGTTGGCGAATTTTTTCAATTTATATGAAAAAGATTATCAATTTTTCGGACAAATTCATTTTACATTGCTGTTATTGCCTCTGTGTACAGCCATTAGTTTGCTTTTTGCACAAATTACATTTTTAATTGATAAATATTATATATATTATGAAAGTAAAGGGAAACTAATTTTTTTATTTACATTTAAAGGAATTAAAAGATTTTGCGTGTGGTGATGTATAGAAAGAAAAAAAGAAAAAAAAAAAAAACTTAAAAATATATGAAATTAAAATTAGTTTTGAGACTGTTGACAAGTCGCTTCGGGTTATTATAGTTTCACTTGATAAGATATTTTTTTGAAAAATGTCTTCACCAATTGTACAAAAGTAACTATTATATAATTATAATAATTAAAATGTATCTACGAAATAAAATAGCTTACGAATAAATTCTTACAGGACATTATTTCAGCTATATATTTTATTATGAATCTCAACTTTATTCCAGGCCGTTAATACAGGCGAAAGTGAAAGTGTTGCAAAAGAGCTATTAAAAGAGAGAGAGAGAGAGAGAGAAAAAAAGAAGTGTTAAGGTGATAATAAAACGCTTCGATCAAAACAAACGCGAAACAATATTTATATTTGCTAAAATGCAATTATAAGTATTTGAGTTGCAACTGAGCGCAATTAAAATCAAATCTTTTAACTCAAATATCCTTACATGGCGAACATATTTGCACAAATTGTTTGAAAATAATTATTATTCAGCTTTCGGCTGTATCCCGTAAAACATATTGCGTAAAAACGCTCGTATTTTCTAGATTCGCACCTATAACGAGCCTGACTTGTGTACTTAATTCAATTAATTAAAAAAATAAATATCTCGATACAACCGCAAGCGATCGTATGACAAAGTTGCACCATCTGACGTGAAAAATTGCGCACGTTTTTCCAGAGCCACTGCAGTCGCAAGTGATCCGCAGTCTATCAAACTCGATGTCAAGTCTGTTGAGCGCCGATACGGAAGAGAACGAGACGTCGACGTCGCCGGTACCGATATCTATGCCCCTGCCCAAGCCGATGCCTGTCCGAGTTCATCCCATAAAGTCAACGCCGCTTATACAGAGGAGTCCCATAACACCCATTTCGTCAACCAGTCAAATTAGGTAAATGAGACTACCTCGGCTTGTAGATGGCACAAAGTGATTTGAATCTGAAGGCTGCTCGATTTATGCTCGATTTATGCTCGATTTATGCTCGATTTATCCTCTTCGGTGCTGCTTCTTCGCGCCATATTTCAAAGTGCCTCTAAGCGACTTTATAATGATAATGAGATGCATTACGAGCTATCACTATGATTTATATGTTTTGATTGCTCACGGCTTGAACGCCACGTTGGAATCACCAATTAATGTAAAATAATAAAATCTGTCTTTTCTCCTGCAATTGCTCTGGCGGTACTTATCCACCGATCCCTCGTACGTCATGGATTCTTGCAGATTCTCTGCCCACATTTTTTAAGCTCGTCATCGACGAAAATCTGTAAAATTGCAGCGTGATTTGTGGCCTCGACAATGAGATTTGCAAATAAGAACGCGTGGCCAAGCGCGACCGCCCAATCTCCAAATCGACTGGAAATTGGGGCGGGCCACTGCCTCAGGCGAATCTTACGGTTTTCCAAGAGAAGAGCGCGCGCACTCGTAGATATAGAGCCTGTGCCTCACGATCGATGCGTCAGCCTCGCAAGCCCAGGGTTGAAACCAAACCTCTTATTTGCAGAGCGAATTTACAAGCGAACAGCAAGAACTCGAAGAACCTCGCGCCGGTGCCACCGCTGCGCCAGAGCCTGACCCCGACGATCCCGACGATGGCGACAGGAACGGCGGTGACGGCGGCGGCGAGCCTCGGCAAGCGTAGCCTCGGGACAGCCTCGCTGATGCCCCCGCCAAAGCCCCTCGGGCCCCAGCGCTCGAACACGACCCTCACGCCGAGGAACGCTCCCATGGCCGCTGTCTCGCCCGTCATGGACGATGGCAAGCTCAAGTCCAGGGCGAGCAGCCCCGACTACCCCAAGCAACTGCTCAAGCGACAGAGCAGCTGCAAGGATGGCGAGCAGGGATACGAGAGCGACTTCCCAGTCAAGTGAGTTCATTGTCTGGGCTCCTCCTCCCTAGTCTCTCACTACTTATTTCCATTCTCTCTCTCTCTCTCTCTCACTCTACGTCTCTTTTCAATCAATCTATTATATCACGGGGATGGCTTTGCTTCCTTTGAGCTCCCGTGCAAATTTTTCGTTTGTTTGTTTGTCAACTCTCGACAAACTCAATTTTTTGCGAGATGCAAAGCCTTTTCTTCATTTACATTTAATTTACATCCACGAGCAATTAGGATTGCACCAACCTAATTGTTTAGAGTGCTTTTTGAAAAGACAAGAAAAACGTATGTATATATATAAAATTTAACGATAGTGTAAGTCGGCTTTAAGAAGCTAGAGAAAAATCAAGTTTAAATGTGCCTGCCTAGATTATTAGTTTGACTCAGTATTACCAAGTGTTTAAGACTTTGATCCGTCGACATTGATGACTCAATTTTTATCTATTTTGAATCGTAGATACATTGATATTAGCCTTTAAGCGTGTTCTTTAAAAGTACATTAACATAAAAAAATGTCATTCGCCTTACCGTGTTAATTGCTCAGGCATGACATTCATAAAAGCAAAATATAAAGGATGAATGAGATGAAGGAAGATTTTATTTCTTGATACTTGATAATTCACTGGTATTAAAACAGTGTCAATAATGGAGGTGGAAACAAGTTTAACAATTTTTCGTTTCAGCATTTACTTACTATATCGCTTATCCGGCTCGTTTGATTCACCTGTCAATGAAACTTGAGAGACAGCTTTAATCCTTTTAATTTTCGATAATGTCGCTAATGTATGCCATATGCGTGAAAATAGCTCGCGCCTAGCCGAAAGCTTAAAATCTTGCACAATATTTATTCATTCCCTTATTTAATAGGATAAGTGTCGGTCAAAAACCCCCATAAATACGAGCAACCGAGGAGTTCGTGATTTCTTTGACGTTTTATCTGGTTTTAATTTTAAAAGTAGTGTCCTCGCTAGTATTTTCTTTTTCTTGTTAATCGTCAGGTACAATGATTTCAATTAAGACCGATAACCGTTGAAGATTATTGAGAAACACTCGCATTTTTTGTGTACTTAGAGTTTAAGCTTATCGTGCAGCTGATATTTCTTCGCACGATCGACACACTCTTTTCATTGTAAATCAAAACAAAATGCTTGGATGCTCTCGAGAATTTGATTGCTAGTTTGGCCGCAACAACCCAAACTCAGTAAAGCACACGGCCATTCTGATTCATTAGCTCGTCGAAATTTCCATTGCAATATTCATAAACGATTTATCGTACAATCGTAGTAATATTTCGTAAACGAATAGAGCATCCTCCACAGGCCCAAACCAACTATGCGCGTTAGCCCATGGGAGTTCGTATGCACGTACCGTGAAAAACTTTTTGCCCAAAAGGCGCCGTTTGCGATCACACGCGGTCACACGCGGTCACACACCCCTAAGGGCAACCTAAGCTAATAAACTATCGATTACGAGTGAGCATTAATAAAGATGATAGACCCTTTTCTGCCATCAGAATACACAACCTGAAGCACAGCCCGTCGGACCCACAGCTAAACAGGCCCAATACAGCCCAGCAGCCGCGTTCAATCGGCCGGAACTTCGTGGCGACGACGCCCCTGTCGGCCCGCAACCACCACAACAGCAACGGCTCGACCTCGGCCCGGAGGCTACCCAACAAGGCCCAGGTCGCCCCGAATCCCAAGACCGAGATACGCGTCGCCCAGCTGAAGCCCTCGGTGCAGGAGACGCAGGAGAAGCACGTCGAGTTCATATCGATGACGGCTGACAAGCCCTACGGCCTCGACGTCGAATCCTTTTTGCCGGTGAGACCTCATTTTAATGCCCCGCTGCATTCCCTCAATTTCCAGTCTATAGGGGCGGCCATACCTGGAGCGTCGACGGCCTGTCGGATCCTCACTTTGTTTAATCAACTTTCTCGGCTGGTAATCCGGTTTTCCTCCATAACGATCGAATGGGTCAGTTAATTAGTAACGAGTAATTGGAATGCGAACGGAAGTTGACTGGCAGCGAGCCTCCGATGATTAGCTCGCGATATTCTTCTTTCGTCGTTTCATTATGGGATGACATTGGCAGTTTAATTTAATAGTGGGGAGGGAGGAGTATCATCCTAATCTCTTTTTTATTATCATAAAAAATTTTCGTTTCGGCAACGTCCTTTGAAATGTCCTTTAAGCTTTCCCGAGCAAAGCCATAAGAATCGGGCGCGAGTGTCGCGAAGACAAGAAACCAAATGCTATCGGAGGCTCACATAATAATTCACTGCATATTAATTGTGCGCGTAGAAAAACTATTCTGGACAGACGTCGTTGGAATATGCGCAAATGGGAGTGTTCGCCGAGATGTCGGAGGCTGAAGTATTAAATACGATGATGCGTGGACACGAGTCAATGATGGCCGTACTGACGAGTCGGCACCGATCCCTGCAAATCATCTATTCACTCTGGCACAACAAAGACATGAAGGTGAGCTTTGAGCATTGCTGCCTCTTTTCATTTGCATAGTGCTTTCATCTTGGCTCTGTCCTATGATATAATATTTGTCGAGTAATGTGAGTTTACGCTCGTTGATTGTGAAAGTGCACAGTGCTTTGTGAACTGAATTGCCGCTTCCGACGCACAAGTAAGCTCGACCAAATCACGATTCTAAAAAAGCGAAACAATATACGCGCGTATAAGGTTATTTATTGCTGGGCCTTGCTGCTATTATCTTCGGCTCTTTACAATTCAATGAGAGTTGCGAAAGTTAAGATGGAGATTCTCGTGCAGAAATGTGTAAAAAGTTCAAAGAATTAGTGACGAATTTTTTGTCTTGTGGGTCTTTAAAAATTTGTGTCTTGCACATTTTTTTTTTATAGAAAAGTGTGTGATTTGTAAATGCTGTTCGATCAACAAACACAAATCCAGCAGCGATTATAATTAAAAAAGAAACCAAGTTTCACTTTCGAGAAATTGTACAATAAAATGTCGATCTTATGATTTATCCTACTAGTTCATTTAAATCGATTGTGCAATTAGGCTTTATTTTTTTTTTTTTCATTTTTTACGAACTAAATAAACGAGTGCTATTTTTACTTTGAGTAATCTTTTTAATTTACAGTCGGCCGTCGATTCCGCAGTAGCAATGAATGATCTTTCGGTCATCGTCGATCTTTTAGGAGTGCTTACCTTAAAACCGTAAGATGAGACAGTTTGGCTAATATTAATATATATATATATATTTCGCAATCAAAAGTGGTATTGGCCTAAAAAAAATATATCATTATATGTTAACAGAGCAATTTGGAACTTGGACTTGTGTAATTCCTTACTCCCTCCTATTGGTGACCTTCTTAAAAGCAAGTACGAAATGTGAGTAAATTCATTAATTATTCTATCTCTGTTTATTCAGAGAAATCCCTGGAAAAGGAAAAAAAAAAAAAAAAAAATGACGAAATCAGTTATTTGCCTTTTTTGGCGGAACCTTGCTAAAGCAACGTTTATTCGTGATAATTACGATCTCGTCGAGATAAATCAATTGTTTTACTGCGTACGTATGCCTATAAATATATACGTACATTTCTCGTATTTATGTAATTTCAAAAATTTCTGCAATCCTTTAAACTCCATATTATGATAATATATATGTATATATATATATATATGCGTGTACTTTTTTTCTTTTTTTTCAACTCAATGCACGAACTCTGATGTAATGTATTATAATTTCTTTAAAATTACAATCAATGGATATTAATATTTCATAGATTCACTATTACCGTCATTATATGTTTTTATATCTGTTGAATTCAATGCATACATAAAAAAATACAAGTCCATTGTGACAAGCAATAAAATTAAATCCACCCAAATAAGTTAATTTCTTTATATCATTGTTTATTTAGGTATCACGTACTTAATGTGCGTGTAAATTACTTTCTTTTTAAAGTGTCCAACAAGAAAGCAGCTTCCTTCGGATATTACATATGCATCGCGTTTCAGTACTAATAATAAATACACTCGGTAGCCTTTTAAAAAAGGAAATTCACACGTCATGGCGAAGGAATGCCTCTCAGCCTTACATACAATGTCACGAAAATTTACCTCGATAAATACAGAGAAGTAAAGAGCGTCGAAAGTCACGGGTATCCGAGCAAATGTATTCCGCCCGCTTCTACGTTTTGGAATACATAATGTTAGGTGACCATATTCTATAAAAAGCCCTGGCAACGCGATAATAAAGCAGAAATCGATAATGAGCAAAACTTGAAGAAGCTATGATGAATATCGGATAGATTTACGAGATTTGTGTCGGCCCACGCGCTTATCCAACGAAAATCGACCGCAGCGCGTGTCATAAAAACGAGAGTTGCAACATAAAAAATCGCTCTCGGGCACACACGATTATGAGCGTGTGCGCGTGTGCGTCTTGTGGTTTCATTTCCTCTGCTTTAAACGAGAGATATTTCGTATTATTGTATTTTTCAAATTGAGCAGCAAATCGATGATGCGCGAGACTACAATGCTATTATTTAATTAATTGGTCAATTTTTTAGCTCGTAATTTACGATTAAATTAACACGCTAATCGTAGTTAACGCTACGGTAGAAATATTTTAATCCCAATAATATTTACTTAATTCATTGGTGCCGTTAATTCGAATATAAATGTTTTTATAATTTTTACTCGCTTAATTTAATATCAGCAAATCTTATATCACTTTGTATCCCATATATATATATATATATATGTGGTTGTACAAGACGACGAAAAATATTTCAAATTAATAAACCCCAAAATATTTATTATTTAAATTACGAAATGGAATCAAGTTTAATATTATTATTTCGCATATAATTGCTTGATTTTTTCAACGCTAGTGCTTAATATTCGCCATCGCATTGCATCCAATTCATCTTAGTATTTATCTCTTTGAGTTCCACCTATCCACATCTTTAACATATTTAATTTCTATTTATTTAAGTTAAGTAAAGAGTGCCTTATTTTTACATTATATCTGTTTTAATAATAATAACGATGATGATGATAACAATAATAATAATAATAATAATAACAATAATAATAAAAGGATTAGATTATTTGTGTGTGATTGGTTACTGGGCAAAACTGGAATAATAAATATTTAAAGTTCGATTATTGCCATTTCAGCGTGCACATCTATAAGAATTGTGAATTATATTATCATATTTTTGTATAATTTAAATTGTTTGGAAATAAAATTAATTGCACATTGACTGTAGAATATTGGACATTATATTGTAAGCATTGCGCATTTTAGCTAAATCTCATTATGGTACATACAAATACTTTTGTTCATTAATAATTCTTGTACACACACACACACACACATATATATATATATATATATATATATATATATATATATATATATATATGTATATATTCAGAACCCGATCTTGCAAATAGACTTGCTCTTGCAATACTTTATGTGCCTACATGATTGCTGTGTACAATCAGTCGCAAATGACGGAATTACATAATTATGAACAAATGAACTTTCAAGATGAAGTCGTAACCACCTTAAAGCAATACATTACAGAATGTTCGCAAACACTGTTTTAATCCAATTTATTATAATTTATTTTTATTACATCATCTCATTCTTCGATTCACGTGATATGCTGCATGTGGTGCAGAAAAAGTTGCAGTGAAATGATAACGAATTTTTATTGCCGATATAGAGGAGCTTTACGTTCATTTTCAGACTTACTTTTTAACCGCAGTCGTAGTGCAATTAAATATTAAGTTCACAACGCTTTGCCATTGCACAAATTAAGGTAGTCATTGTATTATTTGTTATAGAAATTTCGTATGAATCGATTTATTTTCGTTAAAAGTGACTTAAATGCCTATTTTAATGTCCTAACGAACAGTTTAATATAGCCGTAATCTATGGTTTTAGTGAAAAAAATTTCCGGTTGAAAAAGAAGGTAAAATCAGGTTATTATTGATTGAAAACGTGATTTACGCGAAATGTCAAGTGCAATGTGGTAAAACGTAACTAAATTAAATTGCTAAATTAAAATTTCGCTCTCCTTCTCGTTTTGCATATAACTTATGCAAATACTTTAAAACAATCTTTCTCTTTTTCTTCTTTTGTTTATGTTTTTTTGGTTTTATGGAGTTTCCTTATAATTATCAAGTCTGCTTGTGCGACCAAAGTCGCGCGTTCGCAACTTGCGTCATAATTAATTACAGTTTCGTAAAAATATTCATTACACTTTTATTACAGTTCGCGTACACGTTTAATATTCAATACGACTTCAATGAATATATTGCAGAGAGGCGTGAGTTGCGCGTGCACATGCACCCGTACACACACTTAAACGGCAAAGCGCACATGGAGAAATAATAAAGGGAACTCTCGTTATTATCACTTATTCGGTGCATAAAGAAAAAAAGTAATTACCGTGTCATCCCTCGAGTTTTCAATCCTCCATTTAGCGTATTATTAATGCCAAGTGAGCTTTCATTTCATAAAAATAGTGGCCAGCCAGTGGCGATTTCCCGTTTCGTACTCTAACCGCCCAAATGCCTGCCAATAACAACAACAAAAATAGAGAAAAAAATCGCCCCATCGACATTTCCTACTCTCATCGCAATCGCTTCTCTGTACATCATAAATGAATTCAACGGCAGCAGTCCAAAAGCTTAGATATTATTTAGATCGACATATCTCAATAATAGTCCGGGCCCCTCCTCTCAACGCAGACGAAATTGAATTAAACATTGAAATAAAAGCATTTACTACATCCCTTTCCCATCGTCGCTGTCCTGTCCGTCAACCTTACCCACCTCTTCACCCCCCAACCCGCCCGCCCCACCCCACCCCCCTTAGCCGTCCCGTATGGGAATGGCTAATTTTTGCACTCAACGAAAGGGTCTTCGGCCCGCCAAATTAGCCAAGACAACGAGGCAGATGCAAATTCACACTACAACTCGCGGTGTGCCATCCTTTTTAGATTGAAACTCGACGTGCGCGCCTCCGGTCGCCGCCTGACAAAAGGGTCACAATGAGCGCGTGCCGCGTCGCAACAGACCTCGAGTTTCCTCATCGCCTCTGTCTCTATCTCCTTCTCTTGCGTTCTTTCTTTCTTTCTTTCTTTCTTTATTATTTTTTTTTCGCCCGTTTCTTTTCATTGGCGATAG
>JAPYYT010002878.1:0-15254 GCA_030522565.1 Ceratosolen corneri | reverse complement strand
ATTTAATTTTATATATATATATATATATATATATATATATATATATATATATATATATATATATATATTATTAAACTATAAATCATAGAAATACAAAATAATTTTTAAAATTGTAGTAATTTTTATTCTTATATTATTCTTCACACATCATTCTAATTTGAATTCAATAGTATAAAAAAAATAGTTTAATTCAAAATTAATTTACTTCAGTCAATAAAATGCTAAATTTTTCAATTATGTTTTGATACAAAATATATGATTTACAATATATATGGTTTAAATTCTATAAACTATATAAAATAATTTTAATTAACTATTTATTAGGCACAATATTGTCTGTTCATAATATATATATTTTTTAGAAATTTTTACAATTTATTTAGATTTCAAAGTGATGTTACGACTAAAAATGCAAATACATTATGTAAATATTTCACAAATAGAAAAAATATTCATTTCAATATTACTAAAGTATATAGAAGTTTTTACTGTTAACCATTAAACTTAATAGAAACACTAAATTAAAATAAAAGGTATGACATAAAAATACAGTATAAAATTATAATAATACAAATAACTTATAAAACATTTTTTAAACATTTGAAAATTAAAACATTCATAATTGTTTAATGAAAAAAAATACTTCTAAATATTATAGATATTATATTCTGAATAATATCTATCTATTTTTATCAGTAAAAATCAAATATTCTAAATGGATAATTATTTTTTCAATTTTCATAATAATTTTAATTAAATAATTGAATTAACGAAAACAATAATAAGTTATAATGATCAGAAGAATTAACAATAAACAATAACTCATGTGAAAAAGTATTATCATTATTAAAAAAAATTTTTTAATATATACAAATATTATTATTCTAATTAAAGCCATAATATGAATTAAATATATTTATGAAATATATTAATTTTGGAAAACTTTTATATTTTAAAAACTTTGAAATATATTGTATTGGAATAATATGTACAAAATTTTATTATTGACTATCTATGACTATCTATTTTCATATTTTATTTAAAAAATTATATGAGCTATTAATGTGCAACTTTACAGACTGCTTTTATGTTGTAATTACATTTATTATATTCATATTTATATGCATCGATAAATGTGTATTCAGTATATTGCTACATATAAATACATTTTCATGTTTATTGTATTCATTTTATTACATTTTGAGATTAATTAAAATCTATTTTATATTCTAACTGTATTTTATCAATTAAACAAATTCAAAGTTTGATTTAAATTATATTTCACACACACACAAATTAATATAACAATTAAACTTTTTCTAAATTTAATAACAAGAAATTTTTTTATAAATATATAATAAATTAAATTCAATAATAAATAAAATTTGTTATTCTCTAAATAATATTTTACCTTATTATTTCATTTTTTATAGTATTAAAATATCTGGCATAATTTTCAATAAAATAAAATAATTCCTTGTTAAGTGTCTATATTTAGTTAATATTTATAATATACATTTTATATTTTATAAAGTTAAATTTAAAGAAAATTAAAATTAATATGAAATCTGTACAAATATTCACTCTGTTAAATTATTATTGTTAGTTTACTTATTGCATTATTACTTAAATTGTAAAATTACTATTTCATTCCAGTTATAAAAAATAACATTTCATTAAAATGGTGATCAGCGTAATGGTTCAAAGAATCAAAATGACCTTATAGACATTGATAAATATATTAAATACTTCTTACCGAATTGAGATTAATAAAGACAATATTTTTTTAAATAATCTCTTTTAAAAGCTTCCTAGTTATGAGTGTAATTAATTAACATCTAGAAACACCACTGCTTGATAATTCTAGATATTCAATTCGATCACGGAACTTACAGTATTTTAGTAATCGTGTACAAATATACAATAAAAGGTTGAAAATTTACATTACTTATAATGATTTGAAATTAATAACAACAAATAATGTCGAATGAGTTATTATGAAACAAATATAAAAAAATAATTGTACTCGACACCGTCACTTAGATAGAAAGCCGTAAAATGATAGTGCTATGCGCAGGTTTAAAATATAGGCCGGATACATATTATATATACAAATAAATAAGGTATATGTTAGTATCTTGATATAGGTTGACAGGAGTTTTGTAAAGACAATTATAGTTTTACGTGTGTTCTAGGATATCCCTCAACTTTTATAAATGGTTCCACTACTATATAACGATATATAGCTGGATATATTTTAGTAAGGAATTTACATATTCTAAATTTCGAAATCTTTAATAAAGTATGATGGAATTCTGTAGAAAATTATTATATTTATCATATTCACCACAATTACTGAATTACAAAAATTGCCTTAGAGACGTTATTTTCTTAACATTATCTGTTCTTTGAGTAATCAATGATGATTATATTTATAATATTATCTCTCTATATCTAATTATGCATTTATTCACAAATATGTGTATTTATAAATTCACCTATCTATATATCTAACTTTCTCTCTATTCGTTTATAATCACATGTATGCATGTACTTATGTGTTGGATATTGCATATATACAATTTTATATTCTTTTGTGTTGCTTAAACTGTAAATTAAACTTAAAATATATTATTATATATTATATAATTTATAATAATATTATATGATAATATTATATATATTAAATAATAAATATAATACTTTGTATATTTTTATTCATTAAACATCTGAATTCCTTTTAATTAAGAATAGTTTTATAGTACTTTTTTATAGCGACACTTAAATAAATATTAAAAATTTTGAAGTTTATTTATTGCTAGCAAAGAAATGTATATACAGCAACGTAAATAACTAATTTATATTTGTATAGAAAAATATTAAAATAAGTAACATTTTTAATTATAACATACAATATTTACTACTCGTAATAGAATTGCGGTTTATATTTTTTAAAAAGTCTATGATATATGGACTGAAAAAATATATAATTATATATATTTATTTATATTTATATTATTTACATTTATTCTTTTAAATATGGTCTTGCTTTAAAAAAATATTTTAATATTAAGCTTAATCTGCTAATAATTATAGCGAATAATGTTATAATTGACTACGTTTTATTGTATATAATATAAAAATAATTTATAGTTATGTATTTCATATCTATATTTTTAATAAAGGGAATTTACAGTTATATTCAAAATATCACTGGCTCAGGTTTTTACTACCCCTGTTACCGGTCTCCTTCCACTAGTTGCCTCTCCTCCCCACCTCTTTGGAGAGTTCGAATTTGGGTTAATTTCCGAATATGTATACTTTTTTATAAATTAATATATTCCGAATATGTATACTTATCTTTATAAATTAAAATGTAGATGCCTAAGTGTCAAATTATTTTTAATAATTAGAAGAATAAATTTTGAAAAACAGTATTAAAGACAAATTATTAAAATAAGAGAACAAAGTTATATGGGTGATTTATTCTTGTTCCTTTTCATCAATTACTATTAGTATTAATACATAAGTTAATTCATCCATTTTTTAATGTCTTTGTTATGAGCATTGTTTAATTATGAAAACATGTTTAAGTTCGCAAATATATATAATGAAATTATTACTTTACTATTGTGTTAATTGAACATATTAAAGTCCTATATATTAAACTATCTTTTCAATTTAGATCAGAAACTCGTTATTTATTATATTTGCCTGATTTTGTACTTGCATCTGTATTTATGAATAGATTTTATTTTTCAAATAATATTTACAAGTACGTATATCGATAGTCTGAATATGAAAATTGTATCAAATCTCATTCCAATATTTAAAAAAATGGTACAAAAAATTATGCGCTATTATGACATTTTCAGGGCAAACTTACTAAATTTATTTTATAACTGCTTAAAAGTAAATATAACTTCTATTTTAGAATTATAATACTTTTTCAATTATATAAATTCACACAATTATATAATATTTATTTGGTTTTTATTATTTTAATTATCCCAATTTAGTTTGAAAGCAGTAAAACATGAATAAAATTGTAAAAAAGTTTATATCAATTTATAATTATATTCATTAATTATAATAATTGTCGAACTCATGTATTTTAATAAATAAAATTTTACTAAAATATAATTTAAGTGGAAGGATTAAAAATACAAATTTTTTTAGTCATATTTATTTTATTTTTTGGTAATTAAACTTTTTATTATATGTATATTAATATATCATTTTATATAAACCATTTATTATTGATTTCTAATTCAAAACTTTTAAATACAGTGTTAGGAAGCATCAATAAAATATACAATTAAATTTGGCTCATGTCATTATGGATTTATAATTTATACAATGCATTATATAATCCATTTAAAATAGTCTCAAAATTCCCTACACCACAGGCTATAATCCCCAGTAGCAATCTTTCTAATAAATAATGAAAAATGAAGATTCGATAGCATATAAATTATTTCAATTTAGTTAGTTTGATACTTGAGTAAGAAGTGTTCTTATGGATATCATTTAAAAACGTAATTAATACAACTTATAAATTTTGTTAGTTTTATAAATAAATATTTTAATTGCTGTTAATATCTAATATCATTTAAGAAATTTAATATGTTTAATAAATTTATTATATTTTTAATTATTTTACTGAAAACATATAAAATTATTTCTGATTAATAAGATTATAATATTATATTAATTGAATTTCTAAGAGAATTAAAGTATATATTAATATTCAATAGAAATGTCATATAATGTTAAGAAATTTTAAGAATACAATTACATAAATGATGTCTAAATTAAACCATATGATTATAATTTTTATTGTTGAATAATATTTAGTTTAAAAAGCATAATTATCAAATGAAAGTTATATTGATATTAATTTTCATGCAAGTTAAACTTGTATTTATATATATAAATATTCTAGAAATAAAAAGTAAAAATCTACATAAATATATTTCATTATTTACGAATGAAAATTTATTTTGTTCATAGAATTGGTAAAATTTAATTTATTTTTTAATAGGAATGTGAAATACAGCCTAATTATGTTATTAATTAATTAATCAGTATATGCAATATTTAAAGAAGATATAATATTATAAAATATTAAAATTAATAAA
This sequence comes from Ceratosolen corneri, assembly GCA_030522565.1. Taxonomy (NCBI): domain Eukaryota; kingdom Metazoa; phylum Arthropoda; class Insecta; order Hymenoptera; family Agaonidae; genus Ceratosolen; species Ceratosolen corneri. Next base: position 10,113 of record JAPYYT010002878.1, on the reverse strand, counting down.
TAAAAAATTATTTTTTATAGGTAAACTACATTTATTAAGACATAATTAAGTTTATTTATTTTATTAATTTTGTTTTATACAGAACATAACTTAAACTATACATTGCTATTGCCAGTATAAATAAATGAAAACTACTTTATCATTTGAATCATATTAATGTCACTTAAAAATCCTATTTAAACCTATTTAATTTTATTTTCAGGCATTCCACTTTTTAAAATATAATTGTACTTCACATTATTTAATTCCCACATAATATATGGGATATTCTTAATTAATACGTAAATAATGAATTATTAATATAATTCTGGATGAAATATTAAAAAAAAAATTGACATTTAATAATCTACATAGTTCGTTTTTATTTCAATAAAAGTATATTCTAATAGTATTTGGAGAAATTTGATACAATAATTAATATAAACAATTTTTAAATTTAATTATACTCAAATTAATTTAAAATAGCACCTGAATATGAATAATTTTTAAAAATAATATTTAAATATCAAGATAGTTATTCATGCTTTATAATTATATTTAACGTTATATTTAATTTATTAAATGACTTTCTAATCTAAATAATACATTCTCTATTGTATATATATTCTCTATTATATATATTCTCTATTGTAGACATAGTTGTTTGGAATTAACCAGAGAAAAAGCTCTCCCAAGGTTGTGTGAAGAAGCGGTGGACAGTGGAGGTAGAGAGACGACAGGGTAGAATAAAACAGAGGCAAAAGTGGCGTGGGTAATGCTGTAAAAATGGTGTTTATTTTTCGTATTGAAATATAATGCTGTCTTTAGACGATGTGGTATACATATAATGGTGTTTTAATTTCGAATTACAAATCTTGAATTATCTTAACATTCAGACATGAGTTGAATACGGCGATAGCTTTAAGTGAATTTATAAATATGTTGAGTTCCGTGAGTTTAATTAAAGGTTGCTTATTTCCAAGCGGATGCAATATTCAGGTGTAACTTTGAATCTTACGACGCTTGGGGTGATGTTATGTTTTATGAATTGTATGTCGTTGTAGTCCACACTTCTGCAATATTCAGACGTAAATTGAATCTTACCAATCATGGACTTGTTGTGATCCTTCAGATCAACAGGGTTTACCTGCAAGTCTGCGTGTGGGTTTACTGGATTAATCCGCTCGTGCTTGTTCGCGCTTTCTTGCGTGCAGGGCGATTGAATCTTGGTGGCCGCGTCTTCTTGTTCAATTCTTGTATGTAGTACAATCTTTCTTACACTAGTCGTTGAAAATCAACTTACTACACAACCTTGTATTGAGAGATTACAGGTCAACGAATCGATACTAGAATTCTGAATACCAAAGGCGGATCTGATGAGGCGCCGGAGCCGCAATACTTAAAGTCTTCACCCCGTTCTTCCGGGGAAGAACTTTCTTGCACATCTATGAGAGTGGGAAATTTCGGTGATTAGTTAAGAGCCAATTATTCAATTATCATTGGTGCCCTTTGATCGATAGTGTCAATCCCATTTTTGCGGTGGAGGTGTTGGAGCGCCGAATTGGCGCGAAAACCTTGTACCGACGCTTCGGCCCGCGGCGTCGCTTAATGTATACACTTTTCAAAATATGCATCTATGTTGTGATAAACAACTCGTATGATGTTTGGCATCTGCGCATCAATTCTGGGAAGGTTTCGTCCGTTACTTTATGACAGGCGCCTTGCAGTGCACATGATAGTCATCCTGACCATCGACGACCTTTCGAGTACAATGCTGGGGTAATTTGACCGTTTCAGATTACTTCAACTCAAAATATATTTCAAATATTATACAAATATTAGTTGGCTTTTTCAGGGACATCTGGCAATCATAAATATAAAAGACATTTAAAGGAAATGTAAAAGAAACAATATTTTTTAAAGACTTTTGTTTTTCTATTCGGTTCTCGAACAGTATTGCAATACAATCCGAATAAATTTAACGAAAAAATCATTTCAAAAACCACCGCGCAGTTTCCATACGCCGTGTTATTCTCTTTAAGTACCGATTCGAAGCGTCTATGCAACAGTATAAGCCGCAGTGCGTCACCTCGAAGTGCAACCACCACTTTATCGCCTCCATTTCGTTTCTTGAGACAAGTAACTTCGTCTGGCGAGATGCAATATAGAGACAAATAACTACCTCCGGCCATAAGACAAAAAACTGTAGGAATACGCGGCCACGCGTCTAAACATTGGTAAACATTCATCTATCCGTCCTTTTGGACACCGACATTTTGGATATAAATAATATATTAAACTAGAATCAACATCATGCTGGAACATAATGTTCATTCAATTTAAGCCTGAATATTGCAATAGCAAATCACATAATATTATACAAAGAATAGAGCTTAATTACTATAATCGCTCCAAGCTTCGCGGTATTTAATTTACGCTTGAGTATTATATTGTGTATATAAAGTTAGATGGAGACAACATTACATTTCATTGTATATTCGATAGTAACATAATTATTATTTTCATATATTTTCAATAAAGATAGTTTTATAATATAACATACATCGTCTTCATCTTCGTTTCCTTTTTTTATTTGCTACCTCTCCCCTGCACTACCTTGGGGACAGTACACACTCGGGTTAGTTCCAGAACAGAAATCATTTTGCTCCGATCATCATATATTAAATTTAGCTCGAATTTAAGATATATAATTAACTCATAGATTATTTATAATTCAATCAGAAAATTAGTATAATATAAAACTTATTATTGTTTAACAACTGAAATACGAGTTAGAATTTTATTCGTGTGATATCTTAAAACAATTTTTTTAAATATAATTAAAAAAATATAAAACAATCGAAAATAATCAACAATAATTAGAAATAATTAATTAAAACCATGTACAATAACGTATACTAATAGAAATAAAATCAAATCTGCAGAAAGTTTCTTCATCGTTGTTGGAGAGTGAATCAACTTTAATTAGGTGAAGTAATAAAGAATCAGTTTCATTTTGATTATAGAATTAACCAGTCGAGTAAAAAATCTCATCCAAATAAGATTATTACTCTTATAACTATCTAATAAAGATAACCTTGTTATTCTAATAAAATTAATTTATTAAACTTATTTATAAAATCAATTAGTACTATTAAAATTGATTTAACTCAATTATATCAGTATTAATTAAACTAAGCATAAAATATAAATTATTTTAAGCTGAATACTGACTAAAAACGTAGCTATAAAACTTTGTCATTAATAAGATACTTAAAAATGTATATAATTTCAGACATCATAATATATGTTTATACAAAGTAGAAAATAAATTAAATACTGAATATTATTAAATTCATGTTCATATGTGCATACCTCGACAAATAATTTGTATCGCTGATTGAATCTATTAGAGCAGTTGCATAATAATATTATATATCAATATTATTTTAATATAGATTACTTGTAAAAATTTATAGAGATTATTTATAGGATATATAAATGTATTATAGTTTAGTAATATAGACTTCACTAATTTATTACATAATTAAAAAAATATATTAAAAAGTGACAAATATAAAGTTTAGATGATATATAAAATATAAACATATTTTTAATTAAATATATTGAAGTACCCTCTACCTAGCTTTTGCAGACTCAGCTTTACCTGTTCCGACGGCCTACTGATAGGAGTTTCACCTGCGTAACTGTATGCGCTCCCTCATGTCGAGGAGTGGGGATATAATATGATTGATGTAGACGGCAGGATAGATTAAATTGTTAAACACGTGCGTATGTTGGCTGCTATTATTTAATGATAAACTCTATATTATTTTATACAACGGTGGTTATAGTTATTTGTGCTTGATGTGTGTGTGTGTGTGTGTGTGTGTGTATGTATGTTTATAATAGTTAACACTTGCGAATGATCCGTGAATGGTAAACGATAACGATTTCGACGCATGAAGGGAGAATCAATGGTACTTGAGAATCCGCCGTGCGACTAGTCTCTTTCAATTTGAGATAGATTTAACAAACCTCTATAATGGTGCAAGGTTCAATTGTGCGTTGACCCTGAAGTTGCTTTAGACCCGGCGCGGATGAGCGGAAGAGGATGGCTTCCGTCTTTATTTCTTACACAGAAAGTCTCAGCGTTCCAATTACCTATGTTGTTACTGAAAGGCTGGTACTGTCAACCCAGCATTGACAAACTCGCTTCACTTCAGCCGTTTGAAACCATTCATGGCGGCGTTTATCATCAATCTTCGTTACCTTGCGGTTTCCACTATTAAGTGAAGATTGTACGTTAATCAAAGACACCCGAAACGTCAGTGACGCCGCGGAAAGCGTCACCCTGCATTCACAGTTCGCCTTGGGACTTTTCGCCACCCTGTCAGAACTAATTCATCCGATTTTTCCTATTGGTTCCGTGATCGGCACTAATGGTCATTGGTTCACTGAGTTTTCTGTCCTTATTGTTTTTGACTGATAGGCGAGCCCTTCTCTCCCTCGAGTTCACACCGCGACCGGGTCCTCTACATAGGCAGAGCGGGGGAAACTGAAAAGTCGTCTTACTTTGTCTAGTCCGGGCCACGTGGCGACAATTGCAACTGTATGCGTACTTTTCTTTACCTCTGCTTGACCCTTGACTCAGGTACTGTCATATATAAAATTTATATACTTATATAACTTAGGTACTCTCATATATAAAACAATATAAAACTTCACTTTCATAATTTCTTCTAGGAGCGACCACGTTCACTACACATTTCACTTGAATATTGGTCTCGATCTTTCTAATAATAAACGTCTAGTCTCCAGTCTATAGCACTCTTTTATCCTCGTATTTTACACTGCACTGCTATATTCGTAAACACTAATGATCATATTACACGGCACCGACGAGACGGTTGGTTTATTATACGGATCTCCCAACAAAATACAAAAATGAAACTATTAAGTTAGTAATAAAATAATAACATAAAATAAAAATTTTAATAATAATAAAAATAAAAGAGTTTTTTATTATTCGTATTATTTAATTATTATATATATGATATAGACTGTAATATAAGTCAGATGCCAATACAATAATGTATGATAAATTTTAATTATCGTTAGATTAAAAAATATATATAAATTTATGAACTTATGTCTCCATTTTCATTTGTAATATTTTAAATAAAATGGCGAATCATACCTACAATACTCTTCTATAATATTTGTTACAATAATAGGCTACAAGAATATTTAATTTTATACAGATAACTTATTATTTTAGAAGCATACAATTTATACAGTAATCTATTTAAACTTTAAATTAGATTATATTCTCAAAGTAGTTGGTTATATATAATATAAATAAAAACTTTACAGCTTGATTGGACTTTAAATAACGAAAATCTAAAGTATAAAGTTTAAATAATGAAAATCGAATAAAATAAGGTTGTTCGAGATTCCGAACCATAATCGGACCTCTCTCAAATCACTCAAATTGGTCGGAACTTTTACTGTAAACTATGATGTATTTTGAAACTTCATTATGTATCGCGGATGCCGATATTTACTTAGTATGTGCCGTACGCATGCTATTTATTATACTTACTGCATGCGCCCCGCTTTTAGTGATCATAAACACTTTTCGCTCTTTTTCACACGCGCCTTATTTATTACAGAGCATTTAAAGTCTAGCTTTACAATAAGACTCTAGCAAGAAGCTTTGTATTTTCTTATAATTGCGGCATGGACCATGTGTTATTAGGACCATGCCGTGCACCCCTTTATCTTTGAGCCTAAACTTCGGATAGCCTACTGTAGTATATTGTTCAAGAATCCGTCAGTTTCTCGACAATCGGTAGACCTCTTTATTTGTAAATTCTTTCTAAAAACATTCAGTACGTTTTATGACTGTCGAATGTGTCCTAAGAGCCTGCAAATATATTCAAAAGTACATCGAATATTATTCTTCTCTCATTTATGACCACTTCCGAGTATATTTACTCGGACTGCGCCTCGAAAGATTTGGGCAACAGTCAATATGACTATTAAGTGTCTTGCAATACGAGCCTAGTAAAAATAACGGACAAGACCTTTTAGGTATAACAGCATGATTGCTATACTTCGTGATAACCTCTTAACGAACCGACAATAAATGGAATTCATCAAAAACCCAGCCGGGTAACCGCGCGACCCACGGTCCGACGTCAGAAAGGCTGCCACCACTTCACCTCTGGAATTTCGCCCTTCTCCTGTAAAAACGCGTTGACATTCTTAACTAGAACTCCAATGACAACAGAATATTGGTTTCAAACAATACGCAAAATCTTACTACTCTTACCAAAAATCTAAAGAGACCACCCCTACTCAAGAAGCGGGGTGAGACATTAAAACCAGACAGAAAGCGCGATGTGCTTCAGAATTCTCGTGAAGATCAGACTCTCAAAGATCAATCTCACATTTTGTCTTATAACGAAGAGATTCTCAAACTTCAATATTCGATATTATAAAGTTGAAGCTTCACACGATGCTCGTACAAGATCGCTACACGTTACATAACGAACGCTTAAGCCCACAAAGTTCAATCACGTGAGAATACCGCTAAGGAGTCCACAGCGTTTAGCTCCCCCATTCTCTGGGTCAATTGGTACGCCGCATTCGTGACGAGCGTGGACCAGCAAATCTAAGAAAGACAAGAGCCTAGAACCAACTATTCGAAGGCAAGTAGGGATACGTACATTAATTTTATTAGACAAAAGGGTTGCTACTGCGTTTAATACAATTGAATGGCAAATGGCACATCAGGGGCTATTATATTTTGCCAATGAACAATTTGTAAGACTGACAGGCCTTGAAAACCTCCTTTACTTCGGTGAGAGGAAATAAAGGTCAATAAAATCATTGGTGATTTTGTGATAAAGAATTATACAAGAATATTAAACTCGGAAACAGATTAAAAATAAAGAGCAAGACATTATATTTATATACGACAAAACAGAATTGTATATCAGCATTCTAATTGTACACAGCATTACATTCGACCCCGGCGCCTTCGTTTCTTTCTACCTTGCCATCTCTCCTCTACCACTATCAGCCTCCCCCCAACACCTTAGGGAGAGCTCAGCATCGGGAAAGTTGCCCGAACAGATTTGAAAACTGTTTTTAAAACTGACATTTTCCGGGATGTTTATGATCGTAAAAGGTGCAACACACGACTTATTTATTTTTCATAGATTCGAGCCACATAACGGCGAACAACTGTCAATAATCACTCTTATTACTCACTTATGTCTTCGACCTCTTAAAACTCACTAAAATCAACAATATATTCAAAAATTTCTTGGACCGCACGTGCCGACCGTCTCTCATAACTTGTACAATTCGTAAGAATCCAACAAGCATGTTTTACTTTTTTTTATTGCATGATGACTTGCAACAGTCAGCATGATATTCGCCGATACAAAAGCGCATAGTCCAATAATGAAACTACCTACTTTTTCGGCAGTTCACCAATCATAACTCAAAAATAATAGTCATAAAAAGACTAAGAAATCCCAATCTCTTAACTACGTCAATAACTACCAGGCGGGGTAAACTAATTAAAAAGTGACTGCAAGGTGGACAGATCGACTAAGTTTGAAGCTCTCAAGCCTTCATCAACTTCACCTCACCATGATAAATGAGCCCTTCAGGCATACAAATCGACATTCAATTTCCAGAACGAAACTACAACTTAAAAGCACATTGCAGCGTCCTCTCAGTTTGTGCTCAAGTTAGAAACTACTGACGAACCTACACAACGATTTCTACAGCAAAATCACATACTACAAGAAAGGTGGTATTCGACTTACAACATCGGTCGCACAATTTTCTACTTACGCTACCATGCCAATTCAACTGGATAGGCGTTCAAACTACAAGCAACTGCTGCAACAAGCAACACATACACTTTCAACCGATAACTGACCATTGCACAAGTAAGTGCCACGTTCAACCTTGCAATTAACCGCTGCACCAATTACACCGCACTATTTAAACCAGGAAAGTAATCCTTTCTTTGAACAAACTCTTAAAGACATCTCATTTAAAAGTAGCATCAAAATAATATAATAATTATTCAAGATAACTTAAATAACACAGAATTTCAATAATATCTTTAATATACTAGCTTCAATAAATACTGTTATTGTTATATCAAATCGTTCGTAGACTTCTTTCGATATCTGCCGCTACCATCCCCCCTCCACTATCTATCTCTCGCTTGGACAGCGTGAGCAGTTTTTATACATCGGGTTCAATCCCCAATAAAGGTCAATTTATATAAATTCTCAAATTATTTTTGGTATTCAATTTATTTAGAATAATTTAACTTGTAATAATAAGAATATAGATATTTATGCAAACATTGTATAAAACAAAAAATATCCTATAATAAAATAGTTAAGTGTTCCTTCCTATTTTCAAATCTAATAAGTATATAAATATATATAAATACAAACTATTGAATTTAATAGTTGTTAAATATATATAATGTATATAAATATATAAATGTTAAATATATATAAAAATTATATATAATTAATAAAAATACATTACATTGTATTTGGAAATTAACCCGAGTGTAAACTCCCTCCAAGATTTATTAGAGAGAGACAGATAATAGAAAAGGAAAGATAGCAGGATAGAAAGAAAAGAAGTAAAAAAAGTCATATGTAATACTGTAAAATTGTCTTTATTGAAAATATATGGAAATAATAATGTTGTCCCTATTGAATATATGGTATAATATAATATTGTCTCTATCTTGATTTGTATATTCAGCACTATCACAATACTCAGGTGTAAATTGAATACCGCGATGCTTGGAATAACTATTAATTATATATGCAAAATAATGTTATATATTATCAATTACATCACCGTCCGGCCGAATGCGTAATGTGGGCCAACTTTACCACAGCGTTCAGTTAAATATCGATCGCTACTTGATTAATATTGCTCTTTAATTCCATCTTTGTCCTCCTGGAGTTTTTATAGACGGCACACCATGGAACCTTTTACGTTTTCTCATATACGTTGAACTCTGGTAAGATCTGCTGAAAGTATCTGACTCGTAGTGATTTGATATTAGCGTTGGGTAGAAGCTTCTCAGTAATGATGTCAATCGCTGATGTTTAAGAATCTCTTTTAAAACTATTGTATTTTGCTTTGAGATTATTTTAGATAAACCATGAAAGATGGAATGTTCTAACTCGTAACGCGCTTGCTGTTTAGTTTTAATGTCTTCACCCCACTCCTTGAGTAGGGCTGGTCATCTTCTATTTCTTTGAAAATTAGAAGTTTCTTTGATTAAAAGAAAACAAATTTGCAGTTGTTATTGCAGCCCATGCCAAATAGTATCAATGCCATTTTGAAGGAAGGAAGGAAGGAGAGGAAGGAAGAAATGCTGGCGGTGGTGGTAGCTGCGTTTCGAGACGTCAGGCCGTGGCTTACGCCATTGCAATGACGTTTTGAAGCATGGCTTATAAACAATTTTTAAATTTAATTATACTCAAATTAATTTAAGATAGCATCTGAATATGAGTAATTTTTAAAAATAATATTTAAATATCAAGATAGTTCTTCATGCTTTATAATTATATTTAACGCTATATTTAATTTATTAAATGACTTTCTAATCTAAATAATGCATTCTCTATTGTATATATATTCTCTATTATATATATTCTCTATTGTAGACATAGTTGTTCGGAATTAACCAGAGAAAAAGCTCTCCCAAGGTGGTGTGAAGAAGCGGTGGACAGTGGAGGTAGAAAGATGACAGGGTAGAATAAAACAGAGGCAAAAGTGGCGTGGGTAATGCTGTAAAAATGGTGTTTATTTTTCGTATTGAAATATAATGCTATCTTTAGACGATGTGGTATACATATAATGGTGTTTTAATTTCGAATTACAAATCTTGAACTATCTTAACATTCAGACATGAGTTGAATACGGCGATAGCTTTAAGTGAATTTATAAATATGTTGAGTTCCGTGAGTTTAATTAAAGATTGCTTATTTCCGCGCGGGCGCAATATTCAGGTGTAACTTTGAATCTTACGACGCTTGGAGTGATGTTATGTTTTATGAATTGTAT
>JAPYYT010002877.1:0-23570 GCA_030522565.1 Ceratosolen corneri | reverse complement strand
CGGGGGTGAGAGAGAGAGAGAGAGAGAGAGAGAGAGAGAGTAGATAGATGTGTGGCCAGCGATCGAATTTGTAGGCTTCGATGATGACGTCGTGGGGCGGTAATTGAGGAAGTGAGCCACGCGATAAGCGAATTTTCAATGTTTTTCCAAAATCTCGTGTACGCTTTGGTGGTGGTGGCGGCGGGGGTGGTGGTGAGGTAGGCTATTTATAAAACGGCGCGATGAATTTGTTTTCATTAGGAGTGTGTTGGTTTAATGGGGTGGGAGAGAGAGAGAGAGAGAGTTCCGGCCAAGAAGAAAGAGATCTCATATTCTCTTAAGCTTTAATCTGCCTGAGCTTTTACGTGGCTGGCTAAGCACTCTTTTAAATTAATGAGATATTTCCACATTGCATTATAATAATATTGCTGGCTCGATCGATATTTATATGAGTTGTCGTCTCTTTGGAATTATATTAAGAATGGTTGGCGCTTGTTGTGTACCCTTGCCATTGCCTATTCCCTATAATATTAAAGCACAATTAATATATATTTAAGCGCAGATAAATGCGAATATTAAAGGGACGCTAAGAGATTGCTAATAATAATCTTGGTCTTTGCCAGACTTGATGAATGTGATTCTAAATTAATGAGTCGAGGCTGTCATATTTTGTGAATGCCAGTCTTCGCCAGCTCGCACGCGTAGAGATGAAATGGAATTAAATGGTCTTTTTTGGTAAGGGAAATTCGCCTCCAATTAGTTTGGGATAAAAGCGGCTCGAATAACAGAAGCACAAGTTTTTTTTTTTTTTTATTAGATGGCTCGAAAAGTAACGTAAATGCACAATAAAAGTGAAGACGGCGCTCATTTGTCCTCCTCATTGGGATTTCGAGTGGCACACATTTATATTATCTTCGCTTCAACGGGCCAATTAACATCGCTGCACAACTGTAAAACTGTATCGGTAATATTAACGAACCAAATACATCAGCTCTTAATTACCCTTAATCATTTTATCATTCCAAGTGTTTCATGATAGCGATTCCCTGATAATCTAAAGCTCAAGTAATTAGCGCTGAAACAGAAGAATAATAATTCATTTCATCTCATCTGAGACTTATTTTCATTATAAATTTAAATTCTTTCATCATAAGGCATTTAATATATTCGTTTCAATTAATAATTAGCCGTATAATTTTTGAAGAAGAGGAAAAAATTCACGAGGATAAATCGGCGATTACCCGTAACACTGTGTTATCATTATACCTCGTGTTACTCTACTCTTAAGCTTCTAAACGACAATTGCAATTATTTAATCGAATATAAGAACTAAATATAAAAACTGTGTAATAAATGTCGTGGTGAAACATTGAGCATTAAGATTTTCGAAGGTCTAAGACGAATAAAATAACGTAAAATAATACCAATAGACTATCACTAATAAGCTCCAACGGATATATTTGATATGTGTATAATCAAATTTCGAATGTAATGGCCAAAAAAATACTAATTTTCTTTTCTTTTTCTTTTATATTTTAAACTCTTGTTGCTCGACAATCCCATATAATCTCGAAAGTCACCAAGTAACATTGTTTCCTTTGATATTGGGCTTTGAATACTTTTTGTATTTATGATTGCCAGATGTGCCCGAAGAGCCAACTAATTTTCCAATAATATTTGAAATATAGTTTCGCGTTGACAGTGGATTGAAACGGTCGAGTTATCCCAGCATTGCACTCGAAAGATCGTCGATGGTCAATATAACCATCACTAAACAGTTGCCAAATATCGTACGAGTTGTTTATCACAACGTATATGCATATTTTGAATAGCGTAAACATCAAGCGACGTCACAAGATTTCATGGGCCAATCCGGCCGGCCGCCGCTTCGACGTCTCCACCGCCTAAAAGGACGTCGACAGTACCGGTTAAAGGGCCCAACTATTCACCGAAATTTCCCACTCTCGTAGATGCGCAAGGAAAGTCCTCCCCCGCAAGAAGCGGGCTGAAGACTTTAAGTTTTTTACATCCGCTTTGGTCTGCAGAATCATAGTGTCGATTCGTTGACCTGTAACGTCTCAAGGTCGTGTATAGTGATTTGCTTCTCAACGACCAGTGTGAGAAAGGAACGCACAGAGAGGGAAGCAAAGAGCTCTGGATTGCGCTACATACTCGACGCAATTAAAGGAGAGGCAGCAGCCAATATTCAATCGCCACGCGCCCAAGGAAAGCGCGAAAAGCACGAGCGGATTACTCTAGTAAGCCCACACGCAGACCTAGTAAGCCCACACGCAGACCAGCAGGTAAACCCTGTTGATCTAAGGGGACACAACAAGTCCATGCTCGGTGAGACTCAATTTACGCGAGAATATTGCAGCAGTGTGCACTACAACGACATACAATAAAACATAACACCACTCCAAGTTACGCGTCCGCGATGTAATAAGCAGCCTCAATTATACAAAGACAGCATTATATTCCAATAAGTTTTAAATAAACGCCAATTTACAACATTCACCTTTTGCCTCTGTTTTATTCTACCTTGCTATCTCTCTCTCTCTCTCTCTCTCTCTCTCTCTCTCTCTCTCTCTCTCTCTCTCTTTCTACCCCCACTATCCGCCTTCGCCTCCGCCCCCCACCCACCAGCGGGAGTGTTTTCTCGGGCTTAATTCCCAAACACTTGTGTAATTGTAGAAATAATGAAATGAAATCTCTTTTAAAATATTTCACAGAAATGAGAGACGCCATTGTGATTTAATTTAATTAATTATCAAGAATGGAATTTAAATTTGACTGCGAAATATTTTTTGCAAATTCAGAGCTTCCTTTTTTATTAGGAAGGTTCGCATTCAACTTTTGTTTCCCGGAAACAAAGAAAAATTGCAACCCGAGGAAGTGTAAAATTGCAATGTAATATTTACTGTGCCTGGAATAGCAAATGGAATTATAAGATTGAGGCTCGGGACTGCAAAAGAACAAACAATATTGTTATAATCTGAAAATGGCATGAAAAATTCATAACCGAGTGCCACTAATAGTGCATCGCGGAATTACAAGCAAATATTATTAAAATTAAATTCTTGAATTTCTATGAGAATGCTTCTCTTCTGTACCGTTATATCGTTTATAATTGCGCAGAGGCATTAAATGCAACATACAGGACGTATCGTTGAAAAGTTTTAAAGATCAATTTCAGCATTTTTTAATGTATTCGACTAGAGGATGGAGAAGAAGAAAGAGAAAAAAAAACAGCCAAGCGAACCGAGCTACATTGTAGTAATATTTCATTTAAATTCAACTCGCATTATCGTCCATTAAGCGTTATGAATCAAATAATATTATTTCGACAATGAAACTAGAACGAAAAGAAAAGAGAAATTCGCAACAATAAACAAAACAAAACGATACGAGAATTGAAAGCCTTTTCATAATCAAATGTGCGGCAATTTTGTAATTAAATGTGCAGCAAATTTAAACTAAAATTCGTATATACAGCGATTTTGTGAAATAAAATACACGTGATGATGTTGGGAAAATGAAAAATGTATAGCAATTTCATAAACAAATACATAATTCGCCGCAAATGTAACATTTTTTATGGCTCGCAAGTGTACATTTCAATAACCTCGGCTGCATTCATTTTTTTTTTTTGTAAATAGCAACCAGTTTGTCCAATTCAATTGCCGTCGAAGCACATTTCATTAGCACTTGTGCAATTTTATCAGGGCGCGTGGTTCCATCGAGAAACAGTGGATTTTGAGTTGAGAACAACTCCTGCCTGGCCTTCATTAAACTGCAAATTTGTTGGCGCTAATAGTGGAGATGAGGAGCGAATTCATGAGCCCTCGTGCACTCGGAAAGGGAGGAATGAGGTGGTGGTGGTGGTGGTGGTAGTAAAGACTGGGGATCCAGGAGATGCTGGGGAAGTAGGAAGCCGGAATGAAATGGCGGAATAAAAGAGGGAAAAAGGAGGAGATATCGTGGGTAAGCCGAGGAGGCTGTCGATCTTGTAGACAGTAACGGACGTTCGACAACGAGTTACACTTTCCGCACGACGTGTCTGATCCACGTGGGAGTTTAGCGCCGTTCCTTGAGACTCCTGGAGCACGAGGGGGGGAGGAGGAGGGGAGGTGGCTCTAGCTTGAGAATGTGTAGCTTCAGTCGAGTATTCGTTTTTTTTTCCTCGTGTTGCGCGTCACAGGGGGCGAGCGCTATTATATTACATTTTGAATGCTATCTGATAAAAAGTTATCGTTTTTTATTAGGTGGATGTATCGCGCGAATAAAAAAGCCCAACACAGCTTTTATCAATTTGGGCGTGTGCGTATTCCCAATCCCTTTTTTTCCTCCCCAGGATGCTTCTTAATTCGCATGTGACGGACGTCGAATCGACAATTCATTTCTCGTAAGCGCTGTTGTTGTAAACTGTGGATCGACATTCAAGCATTCGATGCACTACTTGCAGGATAAACAGTGATGATATATTTTGGGAAAGCAATTTTTTCCATAAGAAAGCAGAGAAATTAAATTCTTACCACTCTCGCAAGACTGATGACACCAATAAATCATTATTAGCCCAATGTCAAGAAAGCATGATAATGCTGATAATGCGCTCGCTCGCGGTGGCCAAAAGTCCCTTAAACTCCCGTAAATGCAAATATAAGCGATCGATAAGCCAAGCTGTTTGCCGAGCTTCGAAGCTTCGCGTGTAAAGAATAGAATTTGAAAAACATCTACAAACAGCATCTTTACAGCATTTGACGGCGGAGCTGCGCCAGTTTCTAAATTTCGTTTCGATATTAAGTTGTAGGTGGGGTAAGTTGTTAGTAGCGTTGGGAATAAACGTTGGAGCTTGAGAAACGAAGCCAAAAGGCATTTGTTGTATTGTTTAAGTGAGCGAGCAACAAAAAAGTTGGAGCCGACTAAAGCAGCCATTAATTTCTTGGCGCAACGGCAAATATCTCTCGTCTAACTTTGGTCATTTGCAATTACACGAATATTACATCTGCAGGAGGCTCGCGAAAGCAACTTTGTCGGATGCTTTGTTTCTTTTTTTTTTCTTTACAAATGGCACGGACTTGAGCCGGGCAACGAGAGAGAGAGAGAGAGAGAGTTAATCTTTCGAGCAGAGCCAAACGGCTAACTTTTCGCCGAGTCCAGTTAATCGGAAACAGAGCCAATTTAATGCAGCAGACTGAGGCGAACGGAACAAGTGGTCAAGACTGGCTTGTTTCTTCCTTCCGGTCGCGAGGCTGCTTCCCCCTTCTGTCACCATCAGATGATAATAGCTCCGGCAACTCGGCCACTTTAAAATAACTCGGCGGTCAGCTCCATTATCAGCTTCGTGGGGGGGCTTTGAGTTGATTTTCGGTGCTCGTGGAAGTCGAGTGGAAGGGAACGTGGAGGCTGTCGAAAATGTTTGGACTTCGGCTTGGCTGCACGGGAGCAAGAATTATATTTCAATCTGTTTGTCGTCTGAGTGAGGAATTCTGAAAAAAATTTCTTCTCCTTTTCCCTTTGCCGTCCAAGTCGGTACGAGAGGTATTGTTGTCGTGAATTTGTCACAGATAGAGTTTAAGAGTGGCGAGCAAACTATTGAAATGTTTGTGTTTTGTAATGAATTTGCACTTTTTGCCTTCGCGGTGAGAGGCATGAGATGTTTGCGATAGCCGATAGATTTAAAATGCCAACATTGATACGTTTTCTTATCTAATTGCGAAGGGAAGGTAAATGCTTATGCTTAGTGAACTTTATCATTCGGCCTTAAAACACTCTCATACTCACTCTAATGGCATAATAATAATAAAGCATAATAATCTTATGGCATCTGACTTGGCAATACGACTTGCATTATACAAGGTCAACTTGAATACAAAAATGTATATAAATGTATATAAGGCAGCATCAATTGAAGGGAGGAAGATCGATGGTGATAATTATTTTAAGTTGCCTGAGATTTTGTCCCCTTGTCCTTGTTCAAGTATCATTAAATTCTTCATCGATTAAACGAATAATTGTGGCAATTTTAAGCATCGTATGTAATAAAAAGGAGCTGAATTTTTAACTGGCATTCCGGGCATTTAGACTTTATAATCTATTTGACGGCTCTAAATTCTTCGATTTATCTATGATTTGCCTTGCCTTAAAGAAACACGCCAATATATAAATAAATCCTGGTAGTGATTGGCTCGCGTGCAATTAAATTTCGCGTGCATCTGTTGACAATGTTGGACTAGATCTTTATCTGGCAAGTTTACTTTATTAGAATATCTCCCGAATGTCTCCCATCAAACAAACGAAAACTTTGCTTATAACTTAGCGCTTAAACTCTATTTTCCTTCTCAAATTTAAAAGCCCAAAGAGACTTTGGATCTTATTTAGTAATTCTTACTGACCATCCTACCATAGAAAATTCTGTAATGCTTTAACGAAAATTCTGCAACAAAATATTATAGTCGTTTTTCACGACTACAATAACTGTTGTTTTTCATTTGTCAATCATATGAGAACTCGTGGCAAAGATAATTAATTTATAAATATGACATTGTTTTGACTTTTAATGCGCAATTAGCAACAATGCGTTCGAAATCTTTCCGATCGTATAAACAAATTATATCTAATATTCTCATTATAAATTGTCGCGAGCAAGATTTACAAAACAAGATGAGCAATTATTCCGATATCTGCCGTCTTATATTCTGTTGTTATTAGATTTACTTATCCTACATCCATCATAACCTGCATGTCAGAAGTACCGAGCAATGTTTTTGTGAAATCCATTGGTAATATCATTGAACTGCGAGTCCGTCAGACACGTCAAATTGCAATCTTATCAGCGGAATGCTCAATCGCAAGATCGATTACTTCCCAATTGTAATAATAAAGTTGGCGGAAGCCAGTTGCGAAGCTCCCCGTACTTCCTCGGCATTGGATACGACAATTAAAGATTAGTCCAATAGCGACTCCTAGGCAGCAGCTTCACCGGCGCACATCCAAATGAGGATCGACTAAAGAGGGAAAAAAAAAGCAGAAGGGAGTAACAGACACGAGTTGGGAAGCTTTTAATGGCAGATAATGCAGGTATCGTATAGGAAGTGTCAGCGCATTAACGCTCATCGATCTCAATATGCGCGGGCTGCATGCGCGATTGCATTAATCGCCTTAACGCCGGCAAACAAATTATCCGCCCTCGACATTTCGGCCGAAATATAGTTCCGGTTATGAGGCTCAGCGCCCCCCCCCCAACCCCCGCCGCCACCCCCTATTATTTGCCCATAAAATTATTGTATTTAGCCGGGAATTTCGCTTATTAAGATGATTTGTTAGCGGGAAGGAATTGTCGCGGGGATATTGCGCGCCGATCATATTAGGATAATCTGGTCTGCTTAATCAAACGATCGAGATAATTAATCTCGACTCTTTGCCCATCTTATTGCAGCCGTCCTCCATTTTAGGCTTCTATGCTTTGTTTCTGGCCATTATTCTGGAATTTATATGATGAATTTACAAATAAATGCCTCGCACGCCCACATGCCGCACTATAAGCCAAATTTATAATGCCACGTATAAAGCGATGATTTATCATTTGCACGGTGGTGACTTCATCAATCGATGGATTAACTGCCTGCCAAGAGTAAATATTTTTTAATATTGAATTATGCGATAAGAATATCCCTCAAATACAAACATTTATCGACACATTTTCAATAAATAGGTGCTTAATAGGTTTTAAGGACAGCTGGGCCAGTTGTGGGGCCACAATAGTGGCAGCTCCAAAAAAAAAAATTGCCTATTCGGTAGACAAAGTACAAAATGTGAATATTTCGAAGAAGAAAAAAAAACAAAAAAAAAAAAGTCAAATGCAATAATAATAATTGATAGCATCGTAATAAAGCATGAAATTGTTTAAATTTCTAATATTATTATTCGTTAACAACAATCTTGATTTAATTTTTTTCGCGCGAGGGGCTTATTAGTAAAGCATACATATTTATGGATTTAAATTTAAATCTCTGTCGAAATGGTATTAAATCGTTAAAGCCACGATGAATTGTTTTAAAATTTAAAAATACGAAAACGCCCAACGATCGATACTTTCAAACGAAAATTATTGGCTTCGGCAAATTTTTCTCACCAAATGCTGTATTCCGTCCCTGTTGCACGAGACATAAAATACGTTCACACGCCTTTTTAATGCGATCAAGAATAATTAAATCAGTAAATCTAATCGATAAAATATAGATTAATTAGAGGAAAACTGTCTCCCAAGATTGTGGCACGAGTGTTAACAACACACGAAAATTACGGAAAACAAAATACACGTATTTAAACAAAAAAAAAAATTTAAAAAAAAAAGAGTGGTGGTTGAATTAAAAGATATTCAAATGTTTTTTTTTTTTTTTTTTTTTTTTTTGTAATCGCAACAGATATAATAAACCGTATTTTTACAAAGGCATTAATACATTGCAGGAGAAGATTAAACAAAAATATTATTCAAGAAATATACAGGCGCTCAAAGTTTCGAACTCTTATAAACGCTTTTTTATTTACAAATACGGATACAGAACTCAAAAATATTTTACCACATGGCAGCTGTTGCACTCGCTAAGCAATACTTTCAATTTGCCGAGCCCAAGCAACATGTGTCCTTGAACATTTACAATTTTGGCACGTGCTTGCTTCCAATCGAACTATTAGTTTTCCATTTGTCAAAAGTCGTATGATCGTAAGGTTGCAGGTGCGCGAACGAAGGGAGAAGCGGCCTCCTCGACAAATAATTTCCCCATTTAAACGTATGAGATACAATTCCAAGTGATCGTTCGTTCCAATGCAAATACGCCCTGGAGAGAGAGCAGCGCCAGATGTAGCAAAAGATTTTCCATTCGCAAACTTCTACATCCGACTGAAAGTCAATTGAATGCTGCTGACGCCGAGAATGCTCCAGAGCCGGGAATTTTGTCAAACAAATGAAGTGAAGTGAATAAGGATTCGAGTCCAAGTGAGATCACTGCCGGTAAAGAAATCATCATCATATAAGGACGAAACTTTTTTAAGGGACAAGGTTTCGTATACGGCTATTTATATCCAATAAACGCGAAGCTATTCACAGAATATGGTTCTCTACTTCTCAGTAGAGTTCGATTCTCTTTACCCGCCACTTTTCTCTGCTCTTTTTCACCTTTTTATTGTAAATGCAAATCGTTGTTAAATTAAATTGCATAGCTTTACATGGTCGCTGCGTAAATATCGAGGGAATTCCCTTTAATTATATTAATTATTGATATGCTGCTAGATGCGTTAGCTGTAACTAAACTCTCTTATTATCATTATCATTATCATATTAATAATAATAAAATAATAATGATACGATAATAACAATAACAACAACAACAACAACGACAATGATAATAATAATGATGATAATGGCGATGATGACAATGACAATGATCGTAATAATAATAATAGTAATAATAATTGTTGTTGTTGTTGTTGTTATCGTTATTATTATTATAATTACAATATCTATATTGATATATAACGCGATCGTGTCCCAACTTTATTTACAATTCGTTTAGTACTATTCATGTTTCAGCTCGTATAAAACAAGCGCAAATTTCTTTGTAACAAGTGCAATTGCAAACAGCAACTAATCACTGCCTTTAGTTGAACTCGCCAAAAATCAAAAGAGACCTTCAACAACTAAAAATGAAATAAAACAAGTAATTAAGTACATCGAAAGTTTAACGATTCGTATATATATATATATCATATGTATACGTATATTTGTATATGTATAAAGTACCGCCGTAAGTACTATGCTTTTCTCCTTGTGCTTGGCGACGCTGCTCCAGTTTCCTATTTTTCCATTTTCTTTGGGACGGACAGAAGGCGTTCTTCGTTCGTTTTATCGAGCTCGCTGTCTTGATTGAATCCTGTCGCCATTGAATTATTCCAATTTTTGTTAACGTGGCTGCTTCAATTACGTCCGTTTCTTGAAATTCTGTTATGAGCATTTGACAGTCGTTTTTCATAATTTTTTTGCGATTTGAAAACAAAAAAAAAAAATCTTAATCTTTACAATTTTCTAAACTTCTTTATAACAATATTGTCTATTAAGCGATACCAAGTGATTTGCAAGCAATTAATCAAGTGTCGATTTTATTAAGTAAAAGTGGCTTTTTTTTGTTTTTGCTTTTAATAATCAGAACAGCCCCTGACAATTAATATATTAAGGCAGAGATAGAGACGTACGATGGAATAGTTAATGTACTAAAGCATATTTGATTTCGCATGTCTGTACGTTCGTGTTTGATTAGGACATACTAAATATGTAATTTCAAAACAATGTGCAATCAACTAATCTCTATAAGTTATAAAAATCATTATAATGCATTATTTTTAATTGTTTACTTTCCCGTTTGAGTTACGAGCATTTAAGTACATAAATTAATTAGATCATTGCTTTAAATCTTCAAAAATACCATACTATATAATATAATTACACAATCGGTTTATATATATATAAAATTAAGTAATTCTTGTTAATTACAATTTAACAGTATGAAATATAAATAAATAAATTTATTTAAATAGCGACTAACTGCTACTTTATTATAAATGACATTATGTAATACTTTTTAGTTATTATTAAAGATGACTTAATCGAATATTTTATATTTTAAATAAGTTAAAGTAAGGAGATGTCGCTTTAAAAAATTTCAACATCAAATATCAATCTTTCAAATGCTTTCATTAATTATCTATTCAAGTGATTTATGCACAAAATTGAAAAATTAACTTGCACACTAGAGAAATGATTTGCGAACCAATTACAATTCGAGCTCGAGTCATTGAGAATCTCCCTCCCAAATCCATCCCAACTACTACTCCCAAAAACTACAAAATTTCATTTTGATAATTGCAGTCATGGCAATGATTTACAGTGTACATCTATGCACTTCGAGAAGATTACGTTTAATAATAGACAACAATAGCGTGAACGGACATCATACTTATTTCTTTGCTAAGATCAACATCTACACTTTTATTATGATATCGTATGGAGCTTCTTTCATCGGCAATTAAAGTATTCACCGAGTGTTTTTAAAATTTTTCGTAATAATTAAATATACGATACTACTCGTTTTCTTAACATTTTTTTTTTTTTGTCTTTTGTTTTCTTTCCATTCAAAGGCATATTGTAATACTTGAATCTACTTCCATAAACTCTGATACTGGATTTGATTGGTATTGAATATTAAAATATCAAGATTGGGAAAATTTAACAATTTGTTTTATATCAGCTTTTAAAAAAGATTTTCTCTCTCTCTCTCTCAATTTGCGTCGAAGTAAAAACTAACTTTGTACTCCGACTCGTTTTTTTTTCCTTTTTTTTTCTTCTTTTAATAGCCTAATGAATTTCGAGACTACTTGACGCAAGTACAAATGGCTTAACACGTCCCCTCCCCCCTCTCTCCTTTTGTACTATCGTCGAAACCCCATTATAAGTACTGACCCACTCAGCATATCACAGATCTTGTCCGATATTCAACAATTATTTGCACACAATATGCGCATCATTTACCATCTTTTATTTAATCTTCTTCTCTTTTGCTAAATGTTCGCATCGACTATCTTTCGTCAAGGACAGTCGCTCCCTCACCATCCTAATTATCCTCGCTATTATTAGTAAGTTTTTGTTATAATATAAGTTCAACGTTATTATAATTGGTGCAGTAAAGGTTCATCGGTGCGTGTAAATTTTGCGCATTATGCAAAGAACGACGATAATCGCTCGCCAGCTCTCGAGCCTAAGTAGTTGACTAATTGTAAGGTTTTATTGCAGTGTATAAGTATAATTTGCTTCATAGATCTCGGGCAATTTTTTTTTTTTTTTTTTTCAATTCGAGCCTCCTACGACACGCCCATTTCGTTTTTGCAAATTCTACGAATAGTGCTGAGAAATTAAATTTTTAAATAGGCGCAAACAATATGTACAAAAAAAAAATCCACCCGAATGGCATTTAATATCGTTAGATACGGCAAACCATACCAAAGTATTGTTTGTACTCGCGTTTGGAAGCGTGTGTGTGTGTTTGTGCGCGCGGGAGGTGAGTACGCGCGGTAAATTCGAGAAAGATCAGCAATGAGTGTGCCTCGAGCGCGCGCAACTCAGCCTACTAAACGTGCTTAATAAAATTCTTATTAAACTAATCAACGTGTATTTATTTACTTACTACACTTTGCCGTACGTCACAATCTGCTTATCTAACGAATATCATCTTTCGAAACATATACAAAAATTATAATACTCAATGCGCACAAATTGCTCAGGAATTATGCCAATAATGTACAGTTACGCAGTTGGTAACTTGAAAAACGCTTTACAAATTTAATGAATTTGTATTTACGCTCTCGTTCTTCCACACGATATGCTAGAAAAATACTACGACGAAACTTGGAAAAACGAAATGGACGTCATAATAGTAACTTTCATTTGAGCATCTTTTATTATTACTTTCCCTTTAAACTCTTGACGAATTACTATTTTAGAATTCTTCATTCGTTCGAGCCGACACAAGTGTCATTTACATATCAAGCTTGGGCTTGGTATGAAAATAAGAGCAACCGATACACTAAAAAGTATCCTGACTTTCCGTAGAAAATATCAAAGTCTCGCTCTCGCTTCTATCTATTGCAGATTTTCTCTAATGATGACTAAAGACTTCTTTTCATTCTAATGAAATCTTCTCATCGTGTATGGGTGCGATAGAACTCGGCGATGCTTTTACTAAACTCCTCGCGCTATAATTGCACCTGTTAACGAGATAATAATTTTTAATTTATCAAAACACTAGATTATTGTAAACAAATATATATATATATGTATTTATATTTACTTATAGTCACTTTACATAACATTTGGATAATGTATGGAGTAGGGGAAATCAAATTTTTTGCTCATAAGATGTACTATGAGAAGTTTTTAAAAATGTTTTTAAAAATATATCGATATTTTTCATTTACTTAGAATAAGCAATAAGAATTACTGACAATAAGCAATAAGAAATTGATATTTATACGTATCGTTTAATATTAAACGTTTATTTGTAAGAAATTCCCTCTCTCCATATTCATTTTACAAAGTACAAAGTTTAAATTCAACGCATTCACCCAACTTCTCATTTAAATATATTCTACATATAAAAACACGCGTAAGCCCCGAAAGATTCGTAACGTGTGAAAATCACAGAATAACAACGATACTTGATATGAGTTTCGAAATGGCAAAATTACGACCTAAACAGGGTAATAATGATCGGGGTCATGGCCATTTTTTACAGCACTTTACATTGCAAGAATTGAAATCACCTAAAATTACCTTGAGAGCGTTTATAGTAAATAAATTGCATCAAATAGCGACACATTAATTACGAATAAAGCAATCATCCTTTTTTTCCCACATTTATAGGTAATATTACAACTTCTCACTTATAATACTCAATGTAGAATATATTTAAACGAGAGGCAAAGCGATTCTCGTCTCTTCTTCGAGGCTACTGATCAAGTGCCAGCAGACTAGGAGTAAACTCACCTGGAAAGCTTGCGTGGTGTTGGGAACAATGAAGGGATTGGTGGTGGAGGCCTGTCTGAGATTGCGCGCAGCGATCTCCGCCCACTCGGCATCGAAGGGATCGCCGGTTGCACCCGTCCTCGTGGCGTTCGGACTCATACCCGTGGAGCCAAGCGACATCGCTCGAGTATGCAGTGGGGGCGCCCGTCGAGGAGTGCTGGAGTTGGAGGGCGCGGCAGCCGTCGCCTGCGTCGTCACGTTGCCCAGCCACTGCTCCGGTTTCGGTAGATTCCTCGTGCTCGGTACTGGCTGACTCTAAAACGTGCGTGCGCAATGAAACGTAAGCTCACAACTCCCCGATTTCCGGTCCATTTCCGGTTTTAAACGGATTGGACTACCTCTTGACATTACTTTCTAGCATGGCGACTACGATGCTTTAAAAGCCATTCTCCTCTCACACTCGCACACGCACACTGAGATTGAAATTATATATATATATATATAGACTGATTCTTATATTCATAAAGTATTATAAATCTCTATGTGCCAAGGCTACTTTTATCATAGAGATTCTACGCTTATTAAACTTAATCCGTCGTTAAAATTTACTTCATTTTCATTGTCTTTAGTTCGTTGCTTTTGCTTTTGTTTGCTCATATTGCGATTGGCCTTGTAAGCGGAAGAAGCGCACTTTACCGGCTCAACGGATAGCGGCTGCGGGCTCGTGGAAATGGCACTGATTTCCAAGGTCTCGGCAACACCCGTCGAACCCGGCGAGCCCAGCGTCGGTGTGGATATGGCCGTGGCCATGGCGGCGGTGCGTGCAGGCGAGGGCGAGGCCGAGGCCGAGGCCGAAGCTAGACTGGGCGTGTGGCTGAGCGAGGCCAGGGCCGACTGAGCGACGAGGACAGGCGATCGGTTGATTATGGGCCCGACAGCGCTGCCGAGGGACGAGGTCGAGGCCGTGCTGAAGACGGGGCTCGCCGCCGGCGTTTCGAAGATGGAGGCGATCGTGAGGGGAACGGGGGGAGTGTGGCTCGTCTCGTTGCGAGGTAGCACTGGACTTAGGGTGCAACACTGATTGAGGATCGGCGTCAGTCGGTGGTTGGTCGGTAATTGGACGTTCGAGCTGTCCTGCCAGCTCATGCCGTCGCTGCTCACTCGACCGCCATCGTTAAGGATGGTGTTTGCGTTGGCGTTGTTGACGTTGCTGTTGGCGTTGCTGTTGTTGTTGACGTTGTTGTTGTTGTTGTTGTTGCTGCTGCTGTTTTTGTTGTTGTTGGCGAGGACGGTCGAGGCAATGGTACCGGAGCCCTGTCCATTCTCGAGCTTTGAGCCTTCCACGGGATTGCTGTCCGCCACTGAAAATCCACGAGGAACGACGTTACTCTTAGCGAATCTCTTCAAATAACGAGAGCACATTTTTTTTCTTGACATTGTCAAGATTTGCGTTCAAATTGGTTTGGAATTTAAATATTACTCGGGCATTTCTCGTATTGCGTGCTCATAGAGTTTCTCGAAAATACTCCAGCAGGTCCGAATTATTTTGCGAGCAAGCATTTGGAGCAAGGCTTGTGGTTCTTATTGGCAAAATGACCCGAGAAAAAGTCGTCCGTGTGGTTGGTAATAACAACGTAAGGAGAATGGCAGGTCGCGTGCGTCTTTGTAGCAAAACAACGAAACTGTCGGTAAATTCGCTCTCCACTCAAATCGTCAAGCTAACGCACGAAATAACGAACAGGGACGAATTTCAGCTTGCTGCGCAGTTTAAGCGGCAAACTATAATTACTAAGCGGCCGTAAAAGCTTGGTGCTGAGCAAGTAAGTTCCGAAGAGGCTGGGAGTGCTGCTGAGCTTGTTTGATCATTGGAGACAACAGCGATGCCGAGAGAAAATACGTACCGCTTGGTAAGCTGCACATGGTCGTTGTGGTGTTGAAGAGCTTTTTGACGACGGTACTTGTGGCCGTGTGAGTGATGACCGGGCCATAATCGTCACTACTGGAGAGCAACGACAGGCCGCGCGCCAATTGCTGACACATCGCTGACACGCTGTCCTGACCACTTGGCGATATCTCAGGAATGGGACTCACTGCGGGCAATGGATTTTCATATTAGTGCTCGTGCAATGGACTCGTCATCGTACTCACTACTTGTATAACGAGAACTCATGCATTTGCTCTCCGCAAAAACAATGTGCAATCGCGAGATGCATTCGTATGCGGAATGTATTGCTCATTGTGCTAGCGCTCATAGGCATTTTGTAAAATTGCGCGATTCCGATCGTTTGGCCCACCCACGTGGTGCTTATATAGCAATTTTACAAATTTAATAATTTATTTAATGACATATTGCAGAACATATCTGTTCTTATTGATAAAAACGGCACGAAATGTCTATGTGAGCTTTCGCAATCTATAGAAACATCTATCTGTCTTGTCTTATGCAAACTAATGGCACAAAATGCTAATACACATCTCGTTCTAAATGGGGTGAGAACAGGAACATCAAAATGCGATAAAAAATTTTGGCAATCTCTACTCAGACAATACACGTTTTCTTGCACTTTATAAAAAAAAAATAAATAAATAAATAAAAAGTTACAAGGAAAAATTACGAATAAACATAAACATTATAATAAGGTGCAAATGAAACGTATAGCAACCTTCTTCAGTTCCTTTGTACTCTGTTGTAAAAAAAAAAAAAGGACACATACAAGATTATTAATTATTACAGCTTATTAGACGCACGTTAAATATTATTGCTAAATCTTCAGAACGAATCGATTATGATGATTAAGAAAATGGTTACTTCATAAATGGTCAAAATCTAAAATCCACCTCAACATTTACTCCATTTACGACGCTAAATCGAGAAATTCCGTGGATACTTTTTAATTTATTGAAAATCTTCACGTATGACCCGTGCATTCACATGCGTATAACTTTATGCGAGAATCTCGTCGGCCAAGCAGTTAGTCACCCTCATTCTCTCGCACTCCATTCGACAGTTATGAATTTGAAAGGATCAAATTGCCCGTCGCGACACATTAACATTCGCGAGTTGGAAAATTCTCATGAGCTGCATGAAGGTTTAGGTGCTGCTGCTCACCGGGTGGCTTAACAGGTATCTGATGGGGCTGGGTGAGGGGCATACGCGCCAAATCGGTTGGCTCGAGGCTGTGACTGCGGGTGCGCTCGAGATTGCTCGGGAGATCATTGACACGCAAACTCAGCTGGCGCTTGAACGGCGAGGCTTGATTCAATTGATTGAAACCCCGAAAGGAGCCTTGGCGCTCGAGCATCGACGGGGTCGCGTGCGGCCTCTCGATCGCGTATGGGTTGTAGACACGACGGGCTGGTGGTACGTCTGAAACACAAAGCAATTGTTTTATTGGCTGCTTGCTGAAGGCGTATGAATAATGTGATTTTGCATTGGAAGGATTCGTCCTCGCTTGGGATTCGCTGAGGATTGGGAGTGAGGTGCGCGCGAGCAGGGACGCACACTCGGAGGGCGACTCGAGCTATTTGAATGGAAATTGGAGCGGGGATGGGCAGATTGTAGTCTAGTCGAGAGAGAGAGAGAGAAATAAAAGATAATGGCAATGGGAAACGTGAGCAGTTAGTACGCGCTGTACTATGAAGTAGGTAGGATTTCAAGTTTCGGTACATACGTGCGGAATGCCAATGACATATGATATGTCGAAAAGTGTAATTTAAGAGACTTTGAGAAATCCAGCGAATGCTTGTATAGAGGAGGAATCTTAAGAATGAGTAAGGAAAAGCGGGTAAGCGCGTATGTGTGTCTGTGGGGTAGACTAGTAGGGTGGTATGAGAGCGAGCCAGGTAAGTTGATGGATGTGACGAGTGAGGGCGCCACTGGCTCCCCCAAGCATACTTTATTCGCAGCCAATGTTTAACGTCATTTTGAGCTTCGGTGGCTGAATTCTAGGCAATAGCCGAAGCTTTTAATATCCAGACAACGAGGAGAAATTTCAAAATAACACTCAACTTATGGGCATTGTATGGGCTGGTTTTTATTGGCGTCTCGCTTTGACAAAATATTTGACAAAAGTCAGAAAAGGTGTTTCGAGGCGAGAGGTGTGCGAGGTAGAGGGCCCAATGATCCGGAAAATGCTTTGTTCGCAGAGCAGATTTTTATTTGGTCACACTAATTTAGGCGACACTCTGCGGTGAAAAAATGCGTTTGCATTTACAAAATGTGCATTGATGCGCGCGAGTTTTGGATTTCGGGGCAGAAAGTCGTTCGTTATTCTCCCACTACCTCTATGAATATTACTAATTGATGATTTAGCTTTAGGAAGTTACGCTTAATATTGATATGAATTTTAAACGCCATTTCTTTCAACAGTTTTGGCTATTAATTATGCAAAGCATTTCAATTGTGGAAAATACACGAAGGAAATGATAAACGACTAGATCGGATGATCCTATTGCTTGATAATTTCAATGGGTACATTGTTTATTAATAAGTAAATATGCCATGTCAAAAGAGACTGTAATGTGGCACTAATGAGAATAGTAAGACACTGCGAAGCTGTGTTTTTTAATGCAATAAATTTAGCAAAATAAATATGAGAGAAGTATAATTAAAAGGATGAAGGCATAATTGATGAGCAGATTAGGGGATAATGATGAGATGAATTGCGCGTGATTAACGATTTAGATAAAAAGTAATAAAATAAAGTAAAATCGTCCAAACTGTATTCATATACAGCGGATCTCGCTATAGGCCAATACAACGATAGAAAGTAAAAAAGAATAAAAAAGAACGTCGAGAGATTTTATTATTAAATTAGTGAGCTGAGAGTAAAACAATATTTATTGCAAAAAGCGGAAAAACAGTTGTGCTTAAAGTATGAAATTAAAATGCCCAATGAAATGTATCGTCATGAGAGAAAACAAACTATAAATAAAAAGAAAAGGCGAATGGGTTAAGAAAGAAAATAAGCGGAAATAAATGGGATGTTTGTATAAATAAAAAATGGCCTTATAAAATTTAATAGGGAAAGTGAAGAAGCAACGAGTTATTCGTTAAATATGGAAACACGTATTTTCAAAAAAAAAAAAAGGAGATCTAATATTATATCTTGTGTTTGTACTATGAAATTTCAGTTATTAAATAAAACGAGAAAAAGTTATTTATTCAATGCTTGCAGATCCGAAATTGGTATTTAATTTTAAATAGAGAAATTTTTGCAATTTGACAAACAATGTGAGCATAATTTGATATTTGAGTAGGTAAATAAACAGATAAAGCAACCAAGATAAGAAGATTAATAAATCTTGAATAAATAATACAGAATTTACAATTTTTTCTACTTACACCACCTCTATTTTATACAACGCACTGCAAGAACAAAAACAGTTCGTTAAAAAGCATTAGAGAGCAAGAAATATTTTTAAATAACGTATGGCGATAAGGTTTGGGGGGGGGAGGGAGATCAAAGCATACAATATTTATACTTTCAATGGCGTTGTAATTAATAATTAATGATAGGGTGTAAAGTTTATGAAGAAAAATAATTTCAAAAAATGATAATCTTTAGTTACCTAATGAAAAGTCAAATATGGTAGGCAAATAGTATAATCAGAAACATAAAAAAAATTCAGATAAAAGAGACCAGAATATATGTAACATAAAATATGAAATAGGACAAAGACAATATTACAGTGGAATATAAAAATATAATAAGAAACTAATGCATAGCAACAACTAATACTCGATATAATAAAAAAAATATTAGTGTTAAGAAAATTTACTCGGAACTTTAAATCAACTAAAATAGAAAGTAATATAAGCATGTTTGAGAGTATAAAATATAATATTAAGTATGCCACATGATAGTGATAAGAGAAATTTAAGGTGCTATGAATAACAAAAAAGTATAAAATACAAATGAAAATTCTCTGGATTACTAGATAAAACAATACGAATCATTTTTAAAAATGTACGAGACAATTATTCAGAAAGGAGGTACACATATATAAAAACTATATATATATATATATATAATATACTTCAGGATGTTATTAATATAGGATGAAATAATAAATAGCAAGAGAAAAAATACGTACTATCGCGATGGGAAATTAAAAAGAAAAAAAACTAATAAATAAATAAAAATCAAAAAATTTTTTCAAGAAATTACAAAGAATATATAGTAAAAATGCAGAGTAAAGTCAACAAAAAATACATGTAAAAAAGATAAGATAGCAAGATATACACGTTAATCGTTTAAATGCATACTAATAGTGTACAAATAAAACTGATAAAATAAATAAATAATAAGTAATAAATAAATTAGCGAAATTAATGAAAAAAAGAAAATAAAAAATAAGTAGCAAAGAGGAATGATTAAAGTAACTATTATGAATTATATTCATTTTTGAGTGATCGAAGCGTCGATTGGAAGTTTTTAGCATTAGTATCTTTTTCCTAATTATAGTGCACGTAATTTTACAAAAAGTATGTATAATTTTAAATATTTCATTCTAATTGTGCTTTAAAATTATATTATAATTAAACTTAAGCACCACCATGAATGTGAAAATTTGTATAATTAATAATTCAATGAGAGGCCCTTAAAACTTGTCTTTTAAAAGCTAATGATTCAAGCCAAAAGAGCAAAATAATTCTATGATTTTGAATTGACAAAAATTCTACTATTTTATTTGAAACGATTATTAAATTTCATTTGACCACAAGGTCTTTTCCATCCGTAGCTCTCGTCATTAAACGAACTTGCAATGAGATTGAACTTTACGCGTAAAATAATATCCAATGCCTAATTAATGCCAAGGTAAATGCACTTAAAGACTAACATTAAGCACTACAATTGAATTTTTGAGAAGCTCAATAAATGACAAGTGTATTATATATTTATATTAGTAATCTGTATGATAAAATATTTGTTATAATAGGCTAACCGATTGCTCGTTCTAGACTATCTTGCAGTCTTTCTGTAAGGGAAGGTTGACGAAAACTGCCGGTCCTCGTGAATGTCGAAGTTTTCTGATCGTATGACATTGACACACCGCACTCTTTATCCCTACGCTGTTTCCTTTCGAGGCAAGCAGCAAAAGCACAACCAACTGCATGACTCAGTCTTTCTCCCTAAAGTAAGAGATATAAATTTCTC
Source organism: Ceratosolen corneri (assembly GCA_030522565.1). Taxonomy (NCBI): domain Eukaryota; kingdom Metazoa; phylum Arthropoda; class Insecta; order Hymenoptera; family Agaonidae; genus Ceratosolen; species Ceratosolen corneri. The sequence goes on along the minus strand of JAPYYT010002877.1, from coordinate 2,858 downwards.
AAATAAATACTATTTTTCTTTGTTTTACTCCATCGGTATCCCTAAACAATACAATTACTATTGTCTTGTGTGCACTGTTATTGCGCACACTTACACGCATTATTATTTATCTATTGGTTATATATTTTTCATAAATTTCTCGATAAATTTGTTATCGTGCAAATTCACTGTAAGTTCTCAGTGTCACCCGATAATAAACATGAGTTATAAATTCAACTAACTGTTTCTTTCAAAGCCAAGAATCCATGACACATCCAGCGCCTTGTAGTACCGTCTCTACAAATATAACTGAAACCTTGATCGTGGTTCCTGTCAGGAGCACAAAACGACACTTTCTCAATAGTCTGATCAACAATTAATCCTTTTGTTTCGTCCTCAACGACTCGAAGGCCATCCGCAGATACATAAAGTATCGCTCTTACTGGTCGTCTCCTTGAATTCTGAAAGTACAATAGCACATGAGCATAACGTAATCAATAGATGAGAAATAGTGACTTATAGATAGTCGAGCACTCTTACAATTGCCAAGACTCTAGCGACTATAAGGCTTAGCACAGCTGCGTTATACACAGGAGCTCTATACATAACCACATCTAGCTGCTATTAAGTCAACTTGGCTTTCTCAAGTCATATCGATTAACTCATAATAAGCAGAATAATGCGAATAACATATATTTACCCTGAGTACTTTCAATGCCTCTTCGCAAACTTGCATTCCCCTGGATTCGTACACCTCCACGCATCCCAAATACTGAAAATAACAATGTTCATTGGTCATCGAAGCTCAACAGTTGACGCACATCTACGAAATATCATTACTAATGGTCGACGCAGGAGTACCAGCACACCTATTTCTCTCAACTGCAACTCAGCTGGCAAATATCAATACAAAACGCATTTGAAAGGCAACTAGCCAAGTCGTTCATGTAAATAACATTGCCATTAAGAGAGGTTGCGGCACCGAGCAGCATCGACCTCGCAATAACCAACCAAACAACAACACAAACGACGACAAACACTACTCACCTTCACGTGGAAGGCGCAAGTCGACGATCGCACTGCGCTCTCGTCCGCCTGCCACTGATGGGGTTTGCTCGGGTCGCCCGCGTGGGAATCTTTTCGCCTGCGGAAGCTGTCTCGAAAGCTCTTCCGTAGGCGGTCCATCCTCTTGACCGGCGACCTCTCTCGCTTCTGCAACACATAATTGCCGAGCCACGTTAGCCTTCATTGGGGCCCGGTAGCTTTTCATTTGAAGGTTAGGACGATTGAGGAGCGCTAGTGCCGATGGCCGCCTAATACGGCATTGGTCCTCGATCGCTTGCCCCAAGTCGCACGCACGCAAGCTTATAAGAACAGCAGCCAGCTTATAAAAGAAAAGGGAAGGGCGGATAATAATGAAAGTGCGGGCACATGAGATGGACGCTATGCAGCTACGGGACGCATCCGGGGCATCGTCGTTTCCATCTTGGTGCATCCGAGCTTTGTTCCAATGACGCGTGCGCGCCTCCTCGCCCCGGACACGCACTCCCACATGCGATTGCGGGTGGCAATCGCAGAGAGAGAGAGAGAAACGTCGGTGAAAGCTCGGGACATCGCGGGAAGGCCATCGGTGGCCATGTGCACGACTGGTCGGAGCCTCGAAATTGGCGAGCGGAGGTTCGGGATGTGGCAGGGGGGCAGGGGGCAGGGGGGCAGGGGGCTGGGGGGCGAGAATCGGCGAGATCGTTGTCTCGTACGATACGCAAATTGTCAATGAGACGGCCTCCGGGGTGGCATTCTATGGGGGTCCGAGAAATATTACGTAATTGAGGAAATGGAGTTTTTACAGAACTTTTTGCTGAGGTTGAGGCTTGTACTTGGCGCCAAGGATACTGAGATTGAACACGAGTAGTTGCTTGGATTTGCGTGGAATGTCGGGCTGTGCGTAAACATCGCTATTAATAATCAATAAGCGAATGATAATTTTATGGCAAACTATTCCGCTGGGTAATTTCGCAAAAGATACATCATCATCAGCAGTAACGAGTGCTGTCGCATGGCGAGGCGCACAATGCTTGGATTAAATAATCTATTGTAATTTTATCTCGCTGCCGATAAGTGCGCGCGCTGATTGTCGCATACGTAATTATTCCCTGGTGTAGGCCATGCGAGCGTCGCGCACGCGATTCGCAAAAGCTTCAATAGCGAATCCTATCCTACGCAAAAATCTAATCCTCTTATCTCGGGTCACTAGAAAGCTGACTTTCGTCACATAGCGAACGGTTTGCTCTTTGTTTGAATCTCGAATGAAAGGGCAAAACAAACGAACAACGACAAAAAATAAAAACAAAGGGAGGACAGAGAGAGAGAGAGAGAGAGAGAGAGAGCGCGTATCTTTTATTATCCGTCATAACGAGTGGACTCGTTAATTAAACAAAAGCCAGATGACGGCCTATTCAAACTTCGTTTTTACATTGCGCGGATTCGAACGGATTCGACTGGATTCGAGAAAGAGGCGCATCGATTCTGCCTAATAATCATCGCCAATGGGCTCGTGTCTGCGAAAGGGACGAAAAAAAAAAAAAGAAGGAAAGAGAAAAGAACGAATTTCCAAAGCTGCCACATCTCCAGCGTAGCCACGACTCGGGGACAAAGAAAAAAGGGATTCGTTGGTTAAATCGAGCGGCGCGAACGATAATAACCAGCAGAAACATCAATTATCGGCTCTCCGAGAAAGTTAAGAAAGCGGTAGTTAGCAAACGGCAATGGATGGCGCTGGGTTTGGGGTCGCGGGGTTTCGTGGGGTTCCGTGGGGGGAGGGGTCCGGGGAGGGGCGGGGGGCTCGAGGACACAGGAGGAGGAGAGCAGCAGCAGCAGCA
>JAPYYT010002876.1:0-23585 GCA_030522565.1 Ceratosolen corneri | reverse complement strand
TAGGGGGAGAGAGAGAGAGAGAGAGAGAGAGAGAGAGAGAGAGAGAGAGAGAGAGAGAGAGAGAGAGAGAGAGAGAGCTGGGGAGGGAGCTAGGGAGAAAGGGAGTGACGGAACGACGAAGAGAGAAGGATAAGCATGCCGTTCGTGGTGAGGAAGGTGGAGCCGCGGTACGTGTGCCGGGGCCACGTGCCGACGGTAGCCTCGCGCAACTGGCCCGTGGGTGCGGAGCTCGAAGCCGCGGCGAACGGCGCCTTGACCGCCTCCCTCAAGCAACTAGCCTCGCTTCTCGTCGCCGCGGAGGATATCTTCGCGGAACTCACGGCGGAGCTCGCGGGCATCGCCGACAGGAGTGGCAGGCTGAGGGCGAGGCTCGATAGGGTGGAGGAGCGGCTCGCACTGCAGGATCCCAAGAAGATACCAGTCCGTAAGTGTCACCTTGAATCTCCTGGGGTCCTAGGATCGCGGATTTACGTTGATCGGTCCGTAAAGGGGAAGCGTTGGGCCGACAGTAGGACCTCGACGGATCCAAGCAGCCTCGGCCTTGATTCTGGGTTATGGTGCGACGAGTGTCAAGAGCCTTACGTTTGTCAGCTCTAAAGGCTGGGATCGGACACGATCGGCTAAGGGGTATCGCGGATCTTTATATCCGAAGACCTGGAGGCTTACGGGAAATGTTTATGGTCAAGCGAGTTGATCGCGAGCTGCGATAAGTGTCATTATGGAATAAACGGGTTGGGAAATGTTGCAAAAGCGTTGTAATTTGAAGCAGTCGGAATAATGTAGTTAATTCAGGGTATTATTATAATTTACTGATTTTGTTAGTGCTTGATATATTTAATAATGAGTTCGGAAATTACGTGACAAAGGTAGCCATGGAAAAGTATCGCCTTTCCATCGAATATATTAATAGCACAATGTGCACTTTCACCACGGCGGTTAATTAAGTTTAGCGTAATGGCATAAAGTGCAGCGGGTCGAAGGTTAATGAAATGTAATATCCATATTCGCTTATGGTCTACGTAATGAAAATGCATCTATTTTACATACATGTATTGCACATATTGGCGCGCTCAAAGCAAATTGAGTGCGGAACGGGGTCGGGAGGAGCGGGGGAGGGCTTTTCATTTTCGTTCGCATTTTCGAGGCTTCATTTGAGAACAAAAATAATCATGCAGTTCTTTCGTATAATTTGAGAAAACGCGACGAACGAGCCCGTTGAAAAACAAGTACGTACTTGAACTGAAATTGAAACGACGCTTGCGAAATTTTATACCGCGACCAAATACATCTTTATTTATAATAGATTATTATAAGCTTCTTTCACTCGCTTATCTCCTAGACGAAGCAAGGCTTATCTCTGAACAGGTGAAGAAGAATGCCACATGGCTCACCTAGCATGCGAGATTTTTAGATTGCGAGATAGGAATTTATAATAAATGCATTATCTACCGCAGTTGCGTGTTCAGTGCATATATTCAATGATGTTATGCGTGTTATATGATATTTCAATGATGCTGAGTGAACGTGTATTTCGAGCAACAGTATAATATAACCACGGAGTTAGAAAATTGTATCTTAAGTTAAGCAAGTATTTGTTTAGTATGGCCGACGACAGCCGCGCATTTGTCATTTGCCCGCATTCGCGTTATATGTCATGCCGGAAAATTTGAAAGTGTTGTTAAAGGTTCGTCCGCGTCCTTTATTAAATCAATAAAGGCCAATAGAAGTATTTCGCGTTTCGACACAACTGACAGCCTCAAAAATAGTCGTGCTGATAAGTTTCCTTATTTCGCTGGTGCCCCATCGGGGTCTACGAAATTGTCGTAAACATTTCGGAAGGGCGTTCTGGCGCATGACTTTAAAAGTGTACGTGTATTTGCAAAGAAAATATTTGAGTACTTTTAAATGGTCTGGTCGATGTAATACTGGTGGACTGCTCCTTCTTATCGTATTCGTCCCTTTCCTATATACGGCTAAGGCGGAAACGAGTTTCCTACTCCGGGGGATGTGTGCGCGTGTGGTGACAAAAGTGCAAGAAACGGAAAGAAAGAGGAAGCACAAGCTGCGACATGTCTCTTCCTTCCTCATTTTTTCTCTCCTTTTTTTCAATCTGTTTTCAAGCTCGTAGTTCTAAATAAGGGCAGCTTTCCGCTACTTCTTTAAGGGCGAGATTCTGGTTTGTTCACGATTTCTGGGGCGTATTTCTAATTTGTAAATGACGTCTATCGGTCCTCTAGAAATTTATCATTCATTGTGCAAGAGAAATTCGTGTTTATTCAAATTTGTATTCGAGGCTTCTAAAATGAGAATATTAATTTGAAGGAAAAATACTTTTGAAAAATTATTTATAAGGCAATCTCATTTCGTAAATAACTTTATGGAGGTTAGCTCGTTTTATTTGGGATCTTTTTCTTGCGCTAATTAAGCGTAATCGTGTGAATATAAGCAGCGCTAATTAGTTGTAAAAACACGAGAATGGATAATTCATACGATACTGTTATTTACTTACTTTTGAAGTTTTTGCACTTGACTAATAACTTGACTATTGTGTATTAATTACATTAGTGCTGTATACCAAAAGCATTAAAGAATATTGCTTCAGCAAATTTAAAGTTGACTGAATAATTATAAATGCGCATAAATAGACACGAATTATTATTCCTTTAAGATATATTTGTATAAGGAAAGTATGCTCTTTACGATATTTAATGCAACAAAATAATTCTACCTTGCTTTATCACAACTGGAAAGAAAATCCCTATTTAACGAAATCCAGTACCAACAGCTACTCTTTAAGTACCTGCATTATCCAATATCTTCCGTGCAAATGCAAAACATAATAAGCACATGCAATTGCAATAATCAATAACATTACCTTAACAGCGCAAAACATCTCCCATTATAAAGATGCACGACTCTAAGCCCGCAATACTTATTGCACTTCAACCGCCATGTCTTTATTATGTCGATAAAGGGATGAGATAAGGAAAGAGGATCCGTTAAGAATGGCAAGCCTCGAATGCGACAGAAAGAAAGCGTATTCGCAGAAGTACCGAGTCTCTGGAATCGCAAACATCGGGTATAATGCGAGGGTCAGAGGTACGCGCGCCAATCGGCAAAAGCAAAGTCCCGCGGCTTCCGCTAATGAAGCTCGAATCAACGCCTGTATTTTACTGCGTATGCGTACGCGGGCGCGAGTGCACACAAAGAAAAAGTGCGCAGCGTACTAACGCAAGCAAGTCCGGCGTGGGAAAGGTACAAGAGTCCGGGGCTACGCTAATCCCACAACGATGGGAGGGAGGACCTTCTTCACCTGGGCCCTCTCCTTCGCTACCTCTCCGTCCCACCCTGTCGCTTTCTTGCTCTCTCCCTCTCTCTCTCTCTAGCCTCGCCGCGGGTTGCTCCGTAGCTTTTCCGGCCATACGGAAAACCCGAAAGTGCAAGTCCTTTCCTTTGGAACAGCTTTGACGCAGACTTGCGCAAGCATTTAAAATAATAGAGCGTCGGCATTTTTTCATATGGCAAGCTTAATATCCAAGAATCGATACAATCTCCTAATTTATACAGGTGTCGAATTTAAAAATTAATTTGCAGTATAAAATCAGGCATTTATTGCTTTTATTAGTTGTAATTTATAGCCACGGATACTTATCTTAGTCCCTACCGCATTTTACTATACTATGCACATTATTACGTAATCGTTCAAATTATTATTATAAATATGCAATATGGAGTTTGAGAGACGTAATCGGAATATATTTTAAAGCACAAACAATTACTTTTATAATTAACTTATTATCTTATTTTCTATTATTATTATAATTTTTTTTTATTTGTCCTATTTGCGTAATTATTTTTTAGTATGTTTAATATAATAAATGATATTAAATTTTCTTTTACTCGCTCGCGAAACCTGTTTTAGACGTATATTAGTTAAGTATATAGGCACTACTAAATTTCTTGTACTATATGTTAAATTAAATGAAGAAATACGAAAGAATATGAAATCTATATAAATTCCGGGAAATTCGAGTGATTTCGTAAGTAGAAGTAGATTAGTATATATTTTATACAGTACATATTGAGTAAATCTACTTTTATCGTAATTGGTAGGGAGTGATTGGGCGATATACCAACTTATATAGCCAATACACTGTTTATATCTTATACGGCTGCACCATCTCAGAACTTAGTATACGCATAGTAAAAATAATTATTCTATAAATATCGCCGATATTAATTCTCTCTTGGTAACTTTTCATAAATTGAAAGATATTATCCTCCATATTTTAAGTTTAAAACATCTGGCATTGACATCTGTTAATATTAAATTTTAAATTAAGATTTATCAGCCAACGCAAGATAGTATTTTTGCATTTGATAAATTTATCGCGAATGTCGCGCGTGTGTGGAGATGATGTATTTTCAAATTTATTATATAGCATTGGAAATAAATGGATCAATTATCAGGCACACCGATGATTCGCCGTGTAATAAAAATATTGCAATTTTATTATTATACTCTATTTATAACAGATTATTGATAAATAACATTATTTTGGATCATTAATACCGCAATCAGCTACATATGTAATATAGTTATGCAAATAATACCATAAAAATTAAAAGATTTCTGATAAATTTTATTTCCAATAGGAACTGTATATTAAAAACAATAACAGTTCGTATGCTAAATAAGCTGGCAATTAATTGTACTTAAACATATAATTGCGAATTACTATTGTCTCGTAAATGTAATCAAGTATATTTTAATTCATTGTTATTTAAAATGGAATAATTTTAGTGTATTGCATAATTCTAAAACAATTTCGAGACGTCGATAAAATCGCCGTGTTCCAAGCATTTGTTATAGAATTGAAAATACGTCATAAACACCCACAATATTTGCACGATTAATACACAAACAAATAATTTCATAAAATAAATGTATAAATGACTTACAATACTTACCAGATTGCGACTAAAAAATTATATTGTGATAAAATAGTAAGTTATGAGTTAAAAAGAACACGAGGACAAGTTTTAATATTTATAACATATTTTCAAGAAATTCTTTCTACAATTAATGTAAATAATAATTTTATTTTCAAAAAGTTTTAACGGCATTAAGATTAATTTTTTCAATGCAAATGTTGCTTGTTTTATGTTGCAATCGCCGAAATCACTGATATGATTTATAATAAAACACTTTGATGATTTGAATTGAAATCCTTCAGGGGTAAAGAGAGGATCATTCTAATTGTTCGAGCTATTGTGATTTGAAGTTTTGAGGACAAGAATTTTCTGTTTCTTTCTAAGTCATAACACTATTGAATTCTTTGCTTGATCTACGTAGCTGAGTCTGACTTTTTGCATACGAATCTTAAAGAAAAATTTTAAAGTGTGTTTTCTTTATAAGTCAGGGTAAATTTACATAATGAAATTATAATTTAAAAAAATCTATATTACCATTCTGACGATTAATTAATTATTCGTATTTAATTGACGTGTACGGTATGCCAAATAAGTTCTTATCCTTAATAAACAATTTTTAGGATTTCAATTATGCGCACACTTATATAAGTATATAAAATATATAATTAACTTTTAATTCTTATCAATTAGAAAATTATTGAATGTATTAAATGTTAAATTTATCTTTAAAAATAAAAATATGCTCTGACTACTCAAATACCAAAATTTACATTTCGTTTCAAAGATTGTTATGTCTGGTATAATCTGATCATGGTGTATACATTCACATTATTGTTATTTGCACAAGATATTGTTATATATGGACATAATTTTTATAAAAGGAAATTTTGTAGTGATGGCTTCATATAAAGTATATTTAACCCATATTCATTTCGCATTACATTTCGTGTACGGATACAGTAAAATGCATTTGTTCATGGTTAAGCTTGTATGTATCCTGTAATTATATATGCAAAGAGGGAGGACATTATCCAAATGCGATCCGTAAATGAGCTATCGATAGCTTTCTATGAAATAAGTATATTAATTAAATAATAAAATAACTCATTTAGATCACATGTAAAATCAAATATTTAAAAATGTACAGAATAAATTTTTTCCTCAATTATTGCTATTGTCTATAGCCACTCTACAAATGTACCAAGTTATCAAAGAATTTCACTATTTTTTTAATACCGTCACCTCGATGATATTTTGGGCAACTTAGCATATAATCACATGCATACACTTATCCTGAATACACACGCATACTTCAAGCCCTTGATTTTTTCTTTCTATGGCTTTGCGACTTTTCATAAGGTGAGTTAAAATGGAAGATTGCCGGGTAAAGATGAAGAGAAAAGTGGATAACGCAGAAGTATAAAGGTAAGAACGAAATGCAAGGAAGTTATGAGGGGAAAAAGTTGACACCTTCATTTTGCATTTTTTTGTTCGACACGTATACAGTACGTGGACCAAAGAGAATAAAAAAAAAACAAATAAAATCAGGCTGTTTCATTTACATGTTGACATGTGTCTATCGATACAAGTAACACTATAACAATTAAATTGACGAATAATTTTACACAGCGTCTTTAATGAATTTCAGCGATTCGACATTCGAATTAAATTTTTTTCTTACTATACTAAATTATAGAGTTAAAGTGCAACTTTTAGTAGACGAAATTATATTATATAGACTTTTTCTTTGGCTTTGTCACTCGCATATATTAGAATCATATTGAAATGAGTTTTAAGTCAATTACGTAAATATGGTTTACGCAGAAGATCAGGTAAATAATGACTGATTATTAAACATCTGATAACAGATATTTAATTTCGATTATTACCTGTTTTTGTAGAAAAGCGTTCTACAGGAAGTTGAAAAAACACGTTGGTCACCAATGATAAACGTATCTCGTTGAAACTTGAAACACTAAAGATGTGAGGTGTAGAAATTATATAGTTTTAAGCTTAAAATAGTATTAAACGATAATGTTTAAGAGAAGACGCTAAAACTAAGCAAACGTAGCATACGATTCACGAAATAATAAAAAAGGCAAATGGCAAAAGAGAAAAAGCAATACGGAGCGAGAAACAATAAAAACGCAGCCGATCGAAACCTCAGCGCCTCGACTGCGAAGCGATCGTAAAAAGAGAAAAAGAAAAAATAAAGAAAGGAAAACGATGGCGCAGGCGCAGAGCAACGAGTCCAGGAAGATAAAGGCAGGCATAAAGTATATCTCTTCTAAGGCTTCCATCGGCAAACAGCTGAGGCTTCTCTAGAACCTCGGAATTCTATCCCAGGGGTGTCCAATTCATGGGGTCGTACACCCCCCTCCCATCCTCCCGCCCTTACAGCGGTACAGCTGATTCAGGTATGTCCCCGGGGATTTCACGCTACAGCCCCGGAGAGACTGAGTAGGCGCGTAATGGCGCGTGGTGAGGGAAATCGTTCTGTCGACCCTTGGAGGGGTAGCGCTTTTTTCGGAAGTTCCGGGAACCAAGAGAGAAAGACGTTATTTTGTAATTTAGAGGCGCGCATTCTGTGTAAGGCGCCGATTACGTTTTACGAGTTCACAATTGTGCAGGGACTTTCGTTAATGTCGATTATCGTTGCTACGATTCGTTAGGGTGAAAAAAACTTAGCTTTTCATAGCGGGTACAAACGTAGCGATTATTCCTTTGATGTTGGTTGCTTTACCAAACCTATCTTATATGCCTATCCTTATAGTATTGGAAACTTTTAAATCTGAGATTAAATTATTTAAAGTGATTGTGGGATCCCGCTGTTTTTCTTACTGTTAGTTTATCTTTGGCTTTAAGATCGCAACTTTCAAGTTAGGTTGAACTAGGTGAAATTAGCAAAAATAATAGAAGCCGAACTGCTTTATTACAGTAAATTTTTATAGTGTTTTTAATTTATCCTCACTGTAACTTTACTGTAACTAGTCTCCTCCAGTCTTATATTATTCCGTGGCACTTCAATCTGAAATGGAAATAGGAGAAAAAAGAACGAAAGTTTTTGTTACAAAATACATATTCTATTAGTACTTTAGTACTTTCATAAAATGAAGTGGGAGTTATATTTGCTATTAATTAAAAATAGCTAGATAAATTATTAAAAATTTTATATATTCGATGAGAATAAGCTTTTTATAAAAGAGACGTATGATTCAGAAAAATTGGTAAAAAAGAATTTTCAGTTCTTCTTAGATAATGTAAAAACTGTTTCGAAGAGTTGTAGTAAAAAATATATTTATGGTTTTTAGTAAATTATATATTTATTACAATGGACAATAACGTCAGGAAATAAAATTCAAAAAAGTTCAAGACTAGCCATAGATTTTTTTAACTACACAAAGTTTAAACTAACAAATTGCAAATTACAAAAAAAACAAACTATACAAAGTACAAAGAAGCAGTTCCCCCTAAATTTTTAAATTAATGAAAAATTTTATAGATTTGTAAATTTTATCCGAATAATAATAATACTTGCGTAAAGAAAACAGATTTTTGATATCTTGACATCGTGAAAACAAAAATGGTCGCCTCGAGAAATTCAATGAGCTGGTAATCCGACCTTAAACTCCAAGAGGTAAAAACCGCATTTCCAGGTGGAAAAACATGACGGGAAAAAGGAGCCTCTACCACTTAAGGAAGCGCGAACGCTTTTCATCGAGAGTAATCCAAGCCTCTTTTGCGAAACGGAAAAAAGAGGAAAGTACGTTCCTCCCGCCTCGGCGTGCCTTGGCTCCTTGATTAACCGGTCGACCGGTAGATCGGCTTTTATGTGCGCGACCGCGAGTTGCGTATGTGGTCGACTCGATTCCTGGACTTTCTCTTTCAGTTTTACGATCGCGGTATCGTGCTGTCGGCGCCCCCAGAAAGATACGAGAAAAAAAACCAGCCACGCTTACGGAATTTGTATAACGCGCAGATGTCACCCGCATCCTTATGCCCTAGCAATATCTCAAAGTCAAAAATGCTGACTGGAGGCACTCTGGGGAATCGTGGCCATGCCTGCGGCTTGTAATCAGTAGCACGACTAATCTGTAATTTGGTGTTTTTTTTCATAAAAGCCATGCTTTATCATTGTAAATGAAACTTTGATTAGAGGCATTAAGTAATGTCACTAGCATAAATAAATGTGTACAGGACAGATAATAGCAGATTATTCAGTGGGGCGATTGATTTAAGCATCGGCCGAGGCCATTTTTAATTTCTCCTCGTGATGTACATCATTCCGTAGGTAAACGTCAAACACGAATAAAATCGTGCGTACTCACGCGCTGTCGATGTGCTATATTTTCCAGCATGTTATTTATTGCTGTTTTACGGTATTGTCAATGAAGGAAAAAAGCGGGCGACAAAATGAATGAAAGGCAGATTTGCAAAGTTACGAGGATCGTAATATAGTTAAATGAGGGTTATTACACTTTGTAAATCATGTCCCGCGATTCCTAACCTCAATTTCCCTCTCTATATATATCAATAGTCGTGAAATGAGGCTATGGGCTACGAGAGGCCCATTAACAATAAGCCATTGGCTCGGACGTATTAGGTCTGTAATCGCAATACTCGATGGGCGTGATGATGATGATGCCCTGTAGGTAAATGGAGGTCAGACACGCCCAAGAGAAACTGTCACCGACGGCGCCAAGGAAAATTAAACTCATCTGCTACAATTTTTGATGTTTGAAGTTTCCCGCAAGCGAAACAACGTCGCACTTACTTCCATTTATTTTAATTTTAATAATATCTAAGATATGCAAGACTTTCTAAACTAATTTGGTTGTTTGAAGTAGCACGTTATATACAAAATTTTCAATTTTAACTCGATGAATTTCGAAGATCGTTGAGTTTGAAATCGGGTTTAACACTTAGATTGAGATAATTAAATTATTTTCTTTCTCATTGTTATTATATTATACGTACATGTTCTTTTAATGCCTTTATTCGCTTCTATGTGCATTTCAATTGATAATATTCAATGCGTAAAATATTTGTTTTGTACGATTTGCTGCATTGGACGTGAATAATTGAAAAATACATAGGCTAACGATACTCATTATCGAAATCGAATTCCGAAAAAAATAATCATAAAGAGCCTATAAATTACAAAATTAATTCATTATATTATTAAGCTTTTTAATATTCAACTTACGGAAAAGCGAGCGACAATATATTACAGTGCATGTGCATTAATGCATCATACTAAAATCTTCATTGTAAATATACAAGACTTACAGACATACAGATTGTACAAAAGTTCAGCTATTTTATTCTAAATTATTAAATTTTATGTGACAGAATGTAGCATTTTAACGAAAGATTTCTTCTGCCGACAAAATAAATTGAAAAAATTATAAATGGGAGAATTTATCAGTTCGTCACAATATATGCATATATGCATAAAGTGTTATTAATATATTTTAAAATTTATCGCAGGATACAAATTCATTTATCCGCCTGTTCAAAAAAATTATAATCAATGACTCAGTGCCACGTCCAGTTACAATATCTTTAAACGCTAATGACGGAGACAGCTGCAAATAAAAACAATAAGAAAATATGAAGAAGGTGAAATATTGCTATATCGTATTCATCAAGTAATTGGGAATGTGAACACTGATATTACACTTGTTACCTTGCTTATTTCCTGTTGTTAACATTATTTTATTATGCGATTGTAAAATGCCGATGAATTGTCGAGTTTACAGAAATTGTATATTTACACCAAATTGCTTGAATGTAAATATTTTTATAGGAATGGTTTGCAATTTACAATTTTCTTCCTAAATAAAGACACGAACAAAATTCCTATGATAGTCACTCATTTTGTAAGAAAGTGTTGTCTGTTATTTTTCTATGTTTACAAATATGTTTGTATAAATACGTAAAGGAATATGTATATATAAAGATTGGAAGAAAGGCAGTGACAATTTCTTACTCCTTTACAAACAGAAAATTGCTATTTACTTTAATATAAGTTTTACACCTTTTATTTGTTTATTTATTGTTTTTTTTTTGTATTATTAAAATTGAATGGATAAAACTTATGATTAATATTTTACAACAACATTGCTGTCTACGTTGTATTAACATATTATTTATGAATTACCTTATTAATAAATTAATATTGTATTATTATTATATCTATTAATAAATCGCTGCGTAATTTAAAAATGATTCTCGATCTCGTAGTTTTATTATGTAAGCTTAATTTTCTTTTCTCTTAATAACAAGTATAATGTGACAATTATCATTTTTGTTTTTATAAGTTCATGGATTTATTAAATAAATACATTTAACGTTTTAAAACCATGTACATTAATATGCTATTATCGAAAAGTTCATGTCTGCTTATTTCAATGAATGAAAAGCATTGTTGCTGAAATGCCTATGCCAGTGCATTGCATAGCACTCTAATTACTTTATCGTTCAAATGCATAATTATATACATTCAACTGATTTAATTATAGTTTTTTTTTCATACAATGTCTACATTATATCCAACCATTAGAAAATATGCAATTTGTGCTCAAGTTTACACCCAATTTTAAGAAATTACCATTATCTATGTAGGAGAAAACATTGTAATAATACAGGCATCAGCATATATTGAATGCCTCCTTTACGTACATTATATACTTAATTGGATAATAGTTAAGAACGTATAATACTTTAAAAACAATAAAATAGTCCAGCAATAAAATATTGATACATTAATGCTTTTTGTTATTACATGAACAAAATCTCGTTCCATCTGCTGTATTAATAGTACAGAGCTCACTTAAAATGTAAAATAATATTATTCATGGGGAACTGATAGGTACTCATACCTTGAACACTGAGTGTACTCGACACTCCACGTACACTCAAATAACGTTAAAAATAAAGCGATCTTCCACTAGTTCCTGGCGCTGCCTTGTTCTCTAGTGCTTCCGTCGTGCTTGAAAAAAGGAAACCACAGCGATTTACCGTCATACGCCTCATACCATAGGTTCTTTCGCTCCCTCTCCCTCTGTTTCTGTCTCTTCTTCCCTGTCTCTCGTTCCACCCGGTTCCACCCCTACTTTGCATAATTTCTTGTCTTTTTTCAACGTACTTGATTACTATTAACGCTAAATATTTGGCATATGGTATGTTGCGATTTTTCGTGAAGCTTCGTGAGAAAATACATTAAGCGTCGATTTCTCCAAAAGTCCATGGGTTGCATTTATTATTGTGAAATTTAAAAAGCACCAAAATTATAATTTGAAACGTGTTAAAAGTGTCGACTTTGAGTTTGCGAATTTACTGGGAATTACATAACTGGGATTCGACAAATTGAATAAGAATTAAAAATGAAATATCTATTTAAAAATTATTTTTTTTTTTTTAAAAATCAGTTATTAATAGTTATATAATGCGGTATTTAATATGCATTATTTATATTATGTAATGTTTTATTAAGGTCAACACTATCGTTAAATTTTGATGCATTATTTAACGAATGATAATATTTTGAATAAACTTAGCAGTTCAATGATCAAAGTTGTGCACGTATCTTTAAAAAATTAATATATTCTTGGAATACATGGTATTAATTCATTTTATTCATACTACGATATGTCGAATAAATGAAGCATTGTCGATATCTGTTATAATTAAAAAAGCCAGATTCATAATTACAATACCTCTTAAGAAATAAGATGAATAATAATCCTTAATGCATGCCATAAAAATTGTGGATTAAAAAAATGAAGAGGCCACTCCCGCATTAAAATCGAGCAGTTATCCGAATGTCGTCGTAAGAAGCGCTCTTACGCGGAATTATGCATATCCCTGATTAGGAGTCTGTTAATGTGGAAAGAAAATGTACTCTCGCGTTGAGTTTATTGCTCGTTTTTATAGAACGAGCGTTTAATAAGTTGGAATTTCGAGACGAGGCCAGAGCAATGAATGAATGAATGGTCCCTTTCTTGCCGATATTTTTGTGAATAACTATTCATGCACTTGCCGCCTGCATTGTTTTAAAACCCTTACGGTGATAAGTGAATCGAATAATGATAATAATCACGTCGGAGTGTTATGAATATTTGCACGGTCAGGTCGTTCGTAATACATACGCCGATTAGTTTATTTTATTTCATGATTTCTTCCATTCTCGTACTTTAGTGTTAGTATCCACTACTGAATTTAAATAAGTGGTATAATTGACAGACATTCATGAGAAGGGCTCTGCTTGTTATATTTTTAGCTATTTCTAGTATGTAGAGTGTGATACTTATTTGATCATAATCGTCGGTTATTTTACAAATATTTTGTTATAAATTGAAGGTTTTATTTTGACGAAATAAATAAAATAAACATTGTTTTAGCATAGAATTATCTGTCATTTTAAATTATAGCCTACTCATTCCTTATTGAATGATAAATCAAACGAATAAAACCAAAATATAAAAGAAATTTTGTCGTAAATCTTACACTTTATGATAAAAAGAGTGCAATTATTTTTGTTGTAAAGCAAAGTTCATATTTTAAAAAATAATATGCAAAAATCAAAGAAAAAAAATTATATGAAAATGCCTGTACTTCCCGCAATGACTTGACAAAATATACAACACAAATGTAAATTTAACATTCGTTGTGAAAACCGCAACGAACACGATGGGCTTAACGGGTCAAAGACAGCATAAAAGCACGAGAATATGAATGGACCTTTCTTTTGATCATGGAAATGAAGAATCGGGTACGCTTACAATAGCGCTACTTCGGAAAATTTAAAGTAATAGCGCGGGCATCTGTAAGAAAATATTAACATTAAAGACTCGTTGTTATCATACGTAATGGCTATTTAAGAAAAATATTAAATTGGACGTATACTATTATTGAAAATAATTATCAACCTATTTATTTAACAATTCAATATGAGAACTTGTACTGTTAATTTCTATTTAATAAAATAAAATACACGATTTGAAGTGTTTGATATAAACATTTACATTAAAAATATGACTTAACACTTGCAATTAATTGCTATATTAAAGCAAAAATAAAATGTACTTTGTCGGTACAAAGATATTATAAAAATTAATTGAGCTTGTGTTTTATAATCAATCAATGAAATTCTCATATTAATCTATATATATTGGATAGAATGGTTAAAAATTACATGTACTGTAAAGAAGAAAAAGTAAGTTTTTGTTCAGTCTTGTTCTTTAGACAGTACAGAAAAAATACAGGCCTCGAGTATCTGAAAATACATATCTATAGTAGCTGCATCTGTTTTTTGTAATTCCCGGCTCGATGTCAAAGAAAACTGATCCTACTTCGAAAAAAAATGTTCTTAAAATTAAAAGTAAAGAAGATAGGTTTATCTTAACCAACGAAATTTTAATGGGTAATTCTATATACCTCCAAATAAGATAATAGGAGTCTGTTTATTTTTATTGGTATTAAATTGTACAATTAAGTCTACAGTAAAACTAAAGTAAAATATTGGTCATTTATATTAACTAATTAAATGCAATTAAATAAAATTGTTTTTTATA
This sequence comes from Ceratosolen corneri, assembly GCA_030522565.1. Taxonomy (NCBI): domain Eukaryota; kingdom Metazoa; phylum Arthropoda; class Insecta; order Hymenoptera; family Agaonidae; genus Ceratosolen; species Ceratosolen corneri. The sequence continues at coordinate 9,072 of JAPYYT010002876.1, read as the reverse complement.
CAATTATATGATCAACCTGTTATTTTTATTATTAATTAAATCAGGTATTTAAATACCGTATTTAAGTTTTTGAGCATTATTGTGAGTTTATTATTGCATCTGATGACGTAATAAAGTTAAGTTCAATGTCTAATAATTAGAACTAAAGTGATTTGAATAGATAATATATGTTATTGTTTGTAAAAGTATCGGACTAAAGTATTTAATAATTATAACAAATTATAACAAACGATTATATTTTATAACAAAGCAATTATAACAAACGATTAAAATCAATATATAAAACTTTGCTTTAGAATAATGAATTTATTTCATTGAAGATTTATGCTCGTACCCAATTACATTGTCATTAAAGACGAACACACGATAAAGTAATACGAGGTGGTTGAACAACTCAGCTATAAGGCAGAAAAATCAAACTATAAATATTTTCTAATAATTATTTTAAAAATACAGCATTGGAATTATTATTATGCTCTGACATTAAAGCAATTTTACGTAAGATCTTAATTAGTAATTCTTAATTATTTCAAGTAATGAAGACTCCATAATTATTCGATAAAACAGGTTTTCTATACTTAATCAAAGTCATATGTAACTGTCAATGATAGTTTAGTAATTCTTTCTTATTTCACTCACCTCCGAAGTTCATTAATTACTTTTAAGAAATCGATATCTCCGAGTACATTAATACATTATAAATTTTGAAGTTACGACATACGAAGATGAAGTCCATAAGATCTTCTCAAATGCCTATTCTATAAATACTCTTTTATTTCAATGAAAGCGCGGACAAAAAGGAATGTCGAAGGGCTAAAAGTGCTATTTCTATTTTTTACGTCTCCGACTGGCTCCCCAGATTAGTAACCATCGAGCTTTAAAATCTGAATCAATGTATAAAAATATTCGGAAGTCGTAAAGCGCGACCACTTACCATATCTCATGCTACTTACATTATGCCCGGCTCATTAGTCCTCTTAATGAAGGTCTGAACAAAAAGAACGTAAACGTAATTCTCATACAGAAATAACCCTGCACAAGGAAGATCTCTTTATCATCGCGATACTTTCTCTTTCATCATTTAGAACGCGTAGCTTTGTTTTTCCCTGATGCAGCATCCCACATCGTCTTTGTCTACATGCAGGCACATAAATGTCGCTTCCGAGCTACAAACCTCGACAAAGTTATCAGGTAGTACTTTTCAAAAATGCCTAGAAAAGGGGTAACATATGTATTTAATACATAGCCTTCGACGGTTCTAGAACGAGGTATTTAATTATTGTCAGAATACAAGTGCGCTTGAATGTCTTGAACTTTGCTTCGCTAGATATATTATATTATGGCGGCGACGTTTGGTATTTAATTCTGCTGTTTTGATATCATAAATATAGCCACCAATATTAATTTATTTATTCTAATTTATTTGGTTGGACATAGAAAAAAGAAAAACATTCTGTTCCACTCCGACTGAAAGTTTATTTAGAGCGATTTACATTATTCGTTATTCTTGTATTTTTTGTTTGCGATAGCGGGTTGACGATAAATCGTATTTTTTACGAATTTTCTAACGAACTTTTCACTCATATACCAAATCATTTAGTCTTGTGTGAGAATTGAAAATGCTTAGCGGCGTCCATTTCATGATTTATAAGATAATGAAGTTAAACATGATCTACTTTCTTGACTGCATTAAAATGAAACGAAGCCATATACAGTTTATAGGTACAATAAAAGCATTACATATTTGTTTATATGCTACAATTGTTTTCTCTGCCAACAATGTATTGGCAACCTATTCGTTTTGATTCCGATTGATTGATTACAGATTCTGTACAATCTCGCAAACGTGTTTAAAATTGTATATAATTTTTGCGAATGCGATAATTATTAAAAAGGACTAATTCATTCAAACACAAATGATTATAAATTAAATTGGCTGTAAAATATTCAGTAAGAATGTGCTTAAAAATTGATTCATTAAGTAAAACGCCTCCTTAAAAGTGATGAACTTTTAAACTTTAAATTATATTAAAGATTGCGATAGAAATTCTTTAATCAGTTATAATATAATCCTAAGTTGCTTATACTTATAATTATTTTTCAAAATCTCGCTAATGAAATTATCCACATTTTAATAATTATCAGTGATTTTCACAAGCTATGGAAATAAAATTTTTATTTAGTAAAACAAATTTTATAGCCGAATGGCAGATTAAGTATATTATTTTAAAAAATGGTTTAAATCTGATAAAATTACCAACGATCATGTGATTAACTATAAATTAGCATCATTGTAATTTTTGATTTCATTCGACTTAATTCATCTTGATGGATACTGTTTTGTTAAATATTTTTTTAATATAACTTGGAGTTATATTTATTAAAATGCTATTTCTAACAATTATTATTAAAGTACTGTTTGAATAGCTTATATATAAATAACGATTGGAATCAGAATTTGAAAACACGTTTCCGCCAATTGGATTCCGTTAAAAGTAACAGGTATTTTTAATGGCAAAATTTTACATAAAAAGAAAGTTTTAATAAAAAATAATTACCTGTTACTAGAATAATTAATAGAATAAAAAATAGTGTTTTATGTGAATTAAGCAGAATCATCGTTCATAATTTATGAAGATGGTATTTTACTTCTCTATATGTGCTAGAAAATGTTAACCTAAGCACATGCTATATTAAAATATTTTCTAAAAATAAAAAATATTACGTTCATCATAATTTATTGGAGAAAATAAAATTTAATCTATAGCATTTGGGAGGAAATACTTATATTCTTATAGTACTTACAGTAAAATTTTAGTTTTGTAAATAATCATTCACCTAATTATGATAATATATGTATTTTGTTCATAAGTGATGATTGCTTTCATTGAAATAATGAATTAAATTATTAATTCGTAAATATAAAAACAATCAATCGGTATTGAAAAAAAAACATTACGTTGAAGTTGGTTCTACGCACAGTCTGTTTAAATTAGCGTATGAACGTTTCAATTTACAAACGATCACAAAGATGATCTTTCAATTTTTTAACCATAAAGCAATACATGGAATTTGACTGTAAACTGAAAGTCTACTATTTTCCGTGTCAACTTGTCGAGGCTCCATTACAAATCGAAGCATCTAAAATTAAACTGGAAGAAGAGTCCCATTCCCTTTCAAATGCTGACTACCAGCAAGATTTTCTTCGAAAACATGCGTACTTTTTCTCATACCTTTGTCTTGACTTTTCCTATCTTTGCCACGACTGTCTTTATTTTTAGCCTTTTCGTACTTGTTATTTAACGTTTTTCCCATTTGTTGAGTCATTTATGAACAAATAAATACAAGCAGCCATTAAAAAATTTATTGAATATATCACAGCATGTATACTTTTATATAAATACTTTTGAAGGTATATTCGGCGATTAATAAATATTTATTTTTGTATAAAAGTATTATTAACAATGTATAATTGCTGGGTGTACTTTTTATGTTGCAACGAGTATTTATCATTCAAATTACATTTTACCTGTTATTTATTTCATAAAACATCAAGACTTTTAATAAAAGATATCTGCTATGAATTTTGTAAAATAATATCAACGCGAATTCATTGTCATATTTGAATATCCGATGCGACGAATCTTAATGAAATCTGTTGTAACTCGACGCTGCTTTACAATGTCTTCTGAAGCTACACACAATGCCTATTTCGTTATAAAATGCACGAAACAACGAGAACAAATAATAGAGCGTACATTCTAAATTTGCCCCAATAAATTATAGAGGCACGTAAATTATCCATCGCGTACTTGCGAGCAAAGTAATAAAAGAGCAAAACGATAAAATAAAAATAAAAAATAAACAAGTAAGCATCTCACAAACGTGTCCCTCGCTAACTTTCATTTGCCTTTGCATATTCTCTCTCACTCGCGTGTCTTTGGCTTTTCTTCTCCTTTGTGCGCATGCCACAGCCACACATATTTTCAAACGCGGCTAAATATCTTCACAGACGAGCACTAAAAAAGTACAATTTTGTCGCGACAGTGCTCGCAGACAGTGGCGCACGCCTATCCATCGATTCCAGGATACAGACAAAGTTGTATGCGTCGAGTGCAATGACTATCCATTGTTGTAGTAACATGCACGCTCAAGCTCTTATATGAATAGCTTCAGAAGAAATGCGAAATCAATCGTTAGATTGTCGACGCAATTACAAGTGTATGACTTATAAGACATATTGGATTATTCCTGCGTTTCATTGTGATTATTGTTAATTATTACTGCAATCTCAATTAACGCAAGGAGCTCATTCACTTGTGTAAATTGTCTTATATTGCGCATAAATATCCACAGATATTGTAAATCATACAAATTAATTTTTTCTATTTGTTTTAAAAATATTGGATTATTTTGCAAGCGGTGACGTAAGCTTGACTCGCATCAACCTTGACTTTTGCTTTTTCGACCACTAATTATTAATTGTATATTGCATTTATCAGACACAGTAATCGTCGATACTAACCACCTAATTATTTCTTAGTTTTTACTTTGGAACTCACCCGTACTTCCATCAACTCCCACTCGTCGATCATTTCGAATCACATTCATCTTACAATATTGCCTCGCGATTGCCCGAGTGAAATCGGAAGCTCAATAACCGTCGGCTATTTGGATTAGCAGATACAAGCCTTCCAGTCAAAAAGTACTAATCCCTCGGCCAAGGTTGCAACTCCCTGACTGACAAATTAGTTTTCCGTAGCCAAAGTGCCCAGCGGCGCGTCACCTCCGCTCACAAAAATGTCAGAGTGATGCGCTCCAGCTGGAGAGCGGAAGTGACCCGCAAGAAGCCAACAAGCGAGAAAATAAAGGAAGTGCTCAGGAGGCCGGAAGAGACATTACTCGACGTATCGAATTTTTGCTCGCTTATACAGCAAAAGGTGCGCGGCGAACAATATGATCGCTTCCACGAGGCACGCTCTTGAGCCGCCGGAGGCCGCATCTTATCCGATTCGAGTGCGCCTTTAAATCGCCGTTGAATGCATATGGTTTGATGTAAGAAGGTAGTTTTGTACTGGGAGTATTCTGAATAGATTTAATTCTCGATTTGTCAATGAGAGTGTAATCGAATGTTGGTAGCATTTATCCTAGGATCTGGGTGTTGAAATTTAAACACATATATATGTTATATATGGGTCGCTGTCGGAATAGGGCTTCTTGGTTCGCTTTTTTGTTGGCATTTAAGAAACGCGTGGGAGATCGACAATCATCGATTACCAGACTATTGTAGAAGTAAGAAGCTATTTTTAAATATATTGTTATACGATTTATGTTTTTCCGTTCGTTATGCTAAAGACATTTTATAAAGCACAATAGAAGTTTTTGAAGATATGCATTGATAAAAGAGAGGAAACTATGTAAATGCTCATCTCTTTATTACATTGTGATTGTAATTCAAACTCGCTACTCCCAATACCCTTCGATTTTTGCAAGCTGTTCTTTCTTGGAATTCATAAATGGCCATTTACATGTCTCTTTATTCCAGTCTAACTTATTTCCAGATTATCGGGTTCTGTAATTCGTGAAGCATATGTCGTTGCAGCCATGTACAATAAGGCTGCTGAAAAGTCATTTATTTTGAAAATTTGTAGTCATTGCTAATTGAATTACAGTTATCGCCAATTTGTAAATATGGTAATTTTATTTAACAAACTTAATTATAAAACAAGCTCGATTTATTAATTTATCTACAACATTATTAAAAGTAGTTTTCAAGAAATCTATGTAAATTAAATAATCATGGTTATAATATATATATATATATATATATATATATGAAACTGTTAATTTCAGTTTTCATTATTTTGAAACGTTTTTTTATTTAATTAATCAATGATTTCTACATTTTTAATTATTGAGTGCACAAAATTATAAAGATCATTTTTATATTTTCGATATCGATAAATATGATTTAGTCGTAAAAATTTAAACAAAAGTATTTACATAATTTAAATAAGAGTATTTCATAAAATTAATATTTTTAATTATAGATTTGCTTTTGTGTAAATAAAAGAACTACTTTTATATTACATGAACTATAATTTGAGTAATATTTTCTTATAAAATATTTACTCAAAAGTAATATCTATATATTAATTGTCAATTATATAAATAAGAACAAACAAATTTTAACCTTTTAATTTAACTTTTTGCCACTAGTCAAAGTGGAAAGTGCAATACAATCATTCAGAGAGTCTTGCAAAGAATAAATGAAATGTTTTAACTTTTGCAATCTGAATAACCAACTGTAAATGAAACTTTCTTAATAAGGCAGATAAATATAAATACTGATAAAGATGGATGCTCAGACTGACAGAGACAATGTACACTAAGATACAATGTACATTAAGAAGAAAATATAAAAATGTCAAAAATAGGATATGTGATGTAAGAAGTAATCCTGTATTTTAATAAAAATAATTACAAGCAAGTATAAAACGTCTTCTTAACAATATTGATAATCGCAAATCTGCATAATTTCAATAATGGCTTTTATTTTCTAAATCATGAAAATATGAAAGAATAATCAATTATTATAAAAATTATAACATTATAATTTATGTTATCATTCCATTTTATTCGTTGTTCAATATTCTATAATACAGCAATAAATGCTCAAGCTCATGTAATATAAAATATCGGATATCCAAGTATCCACAAAAAACGTATAAAATCAAATTGACCTCGCACAACGCTACAAAATATATTTCAAAACTAAAATTCAGACAAAAGTGGTATAATATAAAATGGCGTTTACGTATTTTGCAGGTAAAAACCCTTTGAAAATGGCGCAACGTCATCTCACTAGGGATTTTACGCTTCTCTTAATCGCATTTAAAGCGATTGTCGAAAAGTTCCCGATGCGATTTGTTATAATATTTTTCTTCAGGAATGCACTGCTTGCAAGTGAAAATATTTATCTGCTAATGGAGTTTATTGAATTTTGAAATTGTAAGTTAACACAAAAGCTATAAGAGTCGGTAGAATTATTGTACCGATCGAGTATAGTTGTCCGTTAATAAAAAATTTAATTAGATATTCTAGAAATTTATTTATATTTTTATGTCGCTACGAATGATTCGTTTATTTGCATTATAAAAATTACAAGTTAAACAGTGCAATGAAATTAATATTAAACATTTACATTTTACGTTTACATTTTAAATGCCTAAAAGCGATTTTCTAAGAACGAACAAGAAGAAAATAGCCATGCCAGAAAATCCTTAAATCCTTCATCTTTAAAGATTTGAAGGACTCTTTAGACTGTCTGTCTAGATACCTAATACTTGTATAATATCCATTATTTTTCTGCCTCTCAATTTTGCTTTATCTGCGACGCTAAATAAAAATGAAACGAAAAGAATTATTTCAAAGATAAGCTCACGAGAGTGATTTTACAAATAAAAAAGTTAAATGAAAGTAGTAAAAATATGTTACAATCGCTTACAATGCATCCCTATATTTCTATCAATATCTTCATTGCCCGCAAATACATAGATCAAACATAAGAAAAAATTATCATTTGTATAATTCATCGTATAATCAGGTGATAGTTACTCTTAGGCGATATTACTCTTGAATAAAGCTATGAAAATACTGCTAATTGTACAAGATTTAAAGTTAAAATCTTAAAGGCAACGCCGCACAAGTCAATTAAGAAACAACAATTGTCGTCTTTCGTGGCGAGACTAAAAATAAATTCAACGTCATTCAAAGCGACTTCTCTTTATGCAATTGTCGCATCCACCGCCGCCATTGTCCCCCATAAATAAGGGCTGTTTCGTTCGTGTTAGGCGAGGCCTAAGAACGAGGAGAAATTCATTGGGAGAATTGGTTGGCCGCGGGTGTCTGTTCGGGAAAACAGGTCCTCACTTTCTGGAATTTCTCTCTGTCTTCGTTTCCTGTACTTCTTTATAATTTTTTCATGCGCCTGCTGCAGTTACTCATGGGGCTCTCAAGTGTCGGCACTTTGGTTGCTTCTTAATTATTATCCCGGGGCCGATGTCCGTGAGCCAAGCACTGTCGTTTCTAACCAAGTTCTTAATAAAAATTTTCACTGAAACGGAGTAGCAGGATCAAGTTGTGATTGAGGAGCAAGATTATTTTGAAATTCAGATTCCATAACAACGTGAATAAGAATAAGAATTAGATACTTAACGTTTGCTGGTGTTCCTCATCGAAAGTAGTCGTAGAGTAGTCGACAAAGAGCGACGAGCGATGTGGCGGGCGGGAAGGGAAACGGTGGGTGATGGGGGTGGGGATGGGGATGGGAGAAAATAAAGGCTTCGTTAAACGGCCACCGTCAAGGATCGACATCGTAAAGCGTCCAGAAAAACCAACGAATATTTACATATAAATTAAGGGTACAATGAATCCCATTTTCGCGCCTCGCCTTGAATAAGCTCGGATGTAAATGCGCGTCCCCGTGGCGATGGAGTTAAGAAATGACTGCCCAGGACAACGACCCGCGCGAAGGACGAAAAGTCGTCACCGGCAAGTAGGTGGGTGGTGAGGTGGCATAGGCAAAGCAGAGATAAAAGAAGAGGAGTGGCAGCGCGAAAAGCCCGGGAGTTGTGGCAACGAATCTTTGATTTGGCCTTGATTTAAAATACATGCGTTGCTGTTGGTATTCATCGTCCCCGAGGGCACAAATCACGGCCTCCTTCGATATTCCCATTTGACGGGGTATTTGTGTTGTGCACGTGGCTGAAGTGAAATGGAAGTAGCCGTGTCATGGTAATTGCGCGCGATAACCAGATATTAGAAATTAGATTAGATAGATTCTTCGATTCTCTTCGAAGGAATCGTCCCGTCACTTCATACGATGAGCCTTTATTGACGTCCGTGTAGACTACGTATTTTCGAAAGCAATGGGGCAGTCCCGGTGAATCGTGTATAAGGGTCTCATGCACGTGGATTCGAAGGGTACCTTGTAAATGGTAGCTCAATTTCCATTTGACAGAGGCATCTGTAGTTTAGTTTTTAAATTGGGCCTAACATTCACAGGAAAAT
>JAPYYT010002875.1:0-24284 GCA_030522565.1 Ceratosolen corneri | reverse complement strand
CCCCTCATCCCGCCCGTCCGTGTGCCGGCCCGCGCGCGTGTGTGCGCGCGTCTGTCCGTCCGCGTGGGCTTGGGAGCGGGGCGCGTGTGGGCGTAAGAGCTCGCGCGCGCGCGCGCCCAGCTCAGTACGTGCGTACAGGCTTTGGCCATTTAAACGTATGCATGCGTCAGATATCCTTTTAGATGCTTTAAATTCTTGAATGGCTGGGCTGCATCGACGCCGCGGCGCGGTGTTGGCCGGACCGAATAGCCGAGCGAGGCTGCTCTACGGGAATTTTTGAATTTGTACGTTGCAACGTTGGCAGAATGCACTTACTCGAGGGCTAGGAAAGAATAGTATCGACCGGGATATCGAACGATGGTCGGCTTTGCTTGTGTGCGCTCGTGCGCGTACGTTTGAATTTCTCGGGACTTTAACGTACACTGGCTCGGCTTCTTTATCACCGGATTGCGAAATTCGCTTTTAATTGCTCTGGCGAAAAATATTGCTCTGCCAATGGTATCGGCGAGGGACGTTATCGGGCCTGATTGATCATGCAATTGTAAGTGCGAAATGATTGCTCGAGACAAAGAGGATGAATTGAAAAAGTGGGCAGTAAGCGAGCGAGAAGAATTTTTCCGCGCCTCCGCAGCGTCATTTGACATTTCGGATAAATAAATTGGTGCTGATGGATGAAGGTGGAGTTATTCATCGCTAAGGCTGCATCGGATAACGGATTGCTTGGTCAATAGCGATGCAAAGAATTCGTCGCATTATTATTATTATTATTATTATTATTATTATTATATTGCCATTCTTTGTGGCATCTTTTGTAATCCAAGGCCCAATTTCACTTTGCACGAAGCTTAAACTGTCGTAATGCATGTACGTACCTACCTACGTAGTTAAGCTAATTAGCGTTTGAATATATATATGAAAAAACTTGGGCAATAAATGCTCTCCGGAAATAGTATTAGCTCTTGAGAATAAAATCTCATTACCCGTATGTACGTAAATGTGCATATTAAATTTATATATATACGCATATATATATATATATATATACGTATACGTGTATTAAAAGTGAGATGTTGGAAAAGATTGCGCATACATTTTTATTGAAATTTGAAGAGGATTGTTTTTATCTACTTTCCTCCTCACTCACCGAACGTGAAATGTAATTTTAGAAATTCAATCTGGCGAACGTGTGTACGCTCGTTTATAAAAATAATTGTTGATGTCATTCTTCTTTATTGCCACGTTTTTTCGACTTCTTTACACTTCACCTTTGCCACGGGTCTGCCACCGTCGTTATATTATTCATAATTTTATGCTCGAAAACCTCGAGAGACGCTCCTTCTCGAATAAATTTTATAATTTTGCACGCGCTGTAAAATCTGGTGCGTGATGCGACGCGCAAATTTCCAGTAAACGCGAGTTCACTCGGCCGTAGCCGTGGAAGTGTACGCCAAGAAGTCACTCACTTTCTCGAATACCGGCGAGTTTGTTAACATCTTTTCTTGCCGAGTTTCAAGACTTTGTCAGCGAGCGGCAATAACAATTAATCCCCGGCTATTATTTTACTTGCGTCGCCGCTCTAGCCAGGCGAATATTATTCTCGACAGCGGGGGAGAAAATCGCGCCAAGTTAAGATTGCGCGCGTGCGTCCGTGATTACGGGGCAAAACAAAACAAATGCATAAAAGAATATCAATGCCGTCGAAAGTGCATGGCCTGGCCTCAATAAAGAGCTTTTTTAATCTGCATGCGAGCCGGAATCTCTCACACAGTCGTGTCGGCTGTATTTGCGGCCGTATATAGCGGGACGATAAACTAGCTCAAGTGCCTCAATTTTCGCCCAATTCGCAAAACAAGGAAGACGAAGATTTTACGTAACTCGGCCTAGCAATAAACGGTAATTTAACGGACAAGTCGAGGAGCACGAGCGGACGCTGGGAGATGGGAATGGGACGAAAATCGGAAAGCTGTTGGACAGCGGCCCACTTTCTCAAATCGAGCGGAAGCAGGCAGAAGGAGACGAGGGCAGTTCCAATTCAGGTTGACAATAGGCTCGTTGCGTGGTCGATGTCGATGACGATGTCGATGTCGGTGTCGGTGTGGGTGTCGGTGTCGGTGTGGGTGTGGGTGTCGGTGTCGGCGTTAGCGTCGGCGTTGGCGTCGGCGTCGGCGTCGGCCGCGACGGATGATGGCGGTGGCAAAAAGAGGCGAAGCAAAACGAGGATTATAAAGATGGTTGTCGGTCGTGGGACGTTGCGGGTGAGGGTGTGAGGAGGGGAAAGGGGTGGTGTGTGAGAGCGGCGGAGAGTAATCGGCCTTCTCCACGGCCCCTAAGCTCAGGACGAATGTCCTCGCTCGTACGTAGTAGTAACCACTGGGAGATCGTTGACCCTCCCCTCTCGCCTACCTATTGGTAGGTGACGTCGCGACGCCAGATAAGATGCGCGTCGGACCCTTTTCCCTTCCTCTCGGTCTGACATCGTCCTCAATAAGGATGCGCGCGTGGCTTCCGTGGAAAATTTCGAAGGCCGAGCGCGTCGAGCCTACGTTCGGACGTCTTGTTTCCCGATGAATGATCGATGCTTGGCGAGCCACGATACGCCCTGAATTCCCAATAGTTCTGGATGTAAAGGGAGCCCAGAGACTTTATCGATGACTAGCCTGAGCTGCGAGCGAGCGCCTTCCCCCCCCCCCCCACCAAACCCTACCACCACCACCCCCTCCCCCCTCCTATCCCCCTTCTCGCCGGCGATCGAGCACGATTTTTTATCACCACGACTTATCGAGGACTCGCGATAAAACTGCTCTAATGGCGATATAACGATTCACGGGGACCCGTGACTCGACGGGCTCCAACGTCACTGGGAGCTTCGACACGCGTGCGACGAATACTGTCGTCAATATTATTTCGGTGATATTAATAGACGAGCGGCTCTAGGATTTAATTCCTCGAGTGAACGGATTCTTTCTAACGTTGCGCGCAGCGTTGCGTTTTAACTTTATCATCGGCTCGGCCTATACCTGCCCATTCGCCCCCCCGGCACATTAGCAAGTGTGGGACCGAGGAAATCCGTGTTCCCTCTTCTTTATCGAGGCACCGAGAACTGGAATGCACACCTCTTACGTAAGAGCACGCTACTGATAAAAGAAAGGAAGAAGGAGGGAAAAAAAAGAAAAAAGAAAAAGAAAAAAGAATAAACCATTTCAACGCGATATTTATATTGAGCTTATTTATCTGGCGTAATTTACATGCGGACGTGTTCAACTTCTTAATAAATGCCCCTATTTGAGGCTAGGCTCTCCTTATTAACGAGCACTAATGATTTTACATCAAGTCCTCGTATCCATAATGAGGGCTGGCACTTGCTCGGGGCCTGTTTGTTGTGTCTGTGACTCTTGATTATATTGCACTTTCCATAAATACAGGAACATAATCGCAGGGCAAGCGCCTCAAATCTGCTTAAGCAGTTGCCGAGCGAAGAGGCATTTGTTGGGGGGGAGATTATTCCTAATGTACATTGTGAATTCCGCTAAATTCACTCTAAAACGTCAATTGGATAAACTACTGCGAGGCAGTTTATCCGCGCGCAGGGATAAAAATAACGTGAGTGAATGTCAAGGTGAATCTTCAGTTGCTGTATATTCGGATTCGTGGCTTGGAGATATGCAGAGAGTGCCGATGATCGACTTACTATCATCGCATTTTTGTGAGTATTGGCGCTCGTTCTTGGTGCCCCATAAATTTCTATTGCTCTAGAGTTAAAATAGGACGCTACTGGCTTTCAGGCGCTTATCTCTCGTCTAAAATGTCAAAGCTACGAACGAAACTGGTTGCTCGAGCAGTATATATATATATATACATGGAATTAGAAATTGTCTAGGATTCCTACCTGGTTGATAAAAGAGACAAAAGAACATTATGTGCATTCGTCACGTAAATTCCTCGGCGCTCGTGTCATTTTCTCTCTACATTGTTTAACTAAGTGCGTAAAAATCGACTCGGGCGTATTAAAGCGGCGGGCATTTTCCATGGCGTTAATAATGAGTCAGTCTCACGAAAATTCTTCAAGAGCACGGTGAATAAAGCGGCACGATATTGCCGAGGAAAGTCTTTGCTGGTAGAGCACTTCCCACGTTTTTGCCTTCTTCTAAAAAAGCTCTTATTCAATTTTCAGAACTCCAGCCTTGAGAACCCGCGCAAAAAGGATTTTTCTTTTATATAGAATTATTCGTGCACAGGAGCGAGGTCGAGCAAGGGTTTAGAGTCGTCGTTTTTTCTCTCAATATCTATACCTGCACTTGCAATAATATTCATGGTCAAATTCATTCTGTACTTTTTCTCTCTCTCTTTTTCTCTCTTTTTCTCTCTTTTTCTTCTTAATGCCCGGGCGCACTGTAACATTGCATGTACGTAACATTTGTGCGATACATTGATCACGGCTGCCTTAACCACTTTTTTCCGCTCTGTGCAATGCCTCGCTGTTTTCCATACAATATTCTGTACAATATTGTCCGAGTGGAAAGTGGGAGCAATTACCAATATTATTTTGATACTTGGTAATTCTTGCAAATACAAAATGATAAATATTTATTTTTACAGGAGAATGACACTGGGAGTGAGTTCAATTAGAAATAGAACATTGGTTTAACTGTCTATTTATAATATTTCGTTCGAGCATCACGAACCGCCTTTTACGCCTTTTACGTCGCACGATTTTTACTCGCCCGTTCTCTATTTAATACCACACATTTTTTAATATTTCAACGATTTTTAAGTACAAGTTGACATGTACAAAGTGACAAGGGGAAAATGGAATTTTTCAATACTTCCATACGCTTCCTCGATAAGAAACCTCTCACATCGGGTACGTATCGAATGAAATTAATGTTTGTTTAATCTAATATATACATACATATATATATATATATATATATATATATATATATGAACAATCGAATTACAAGTAGTTATGTTTTTCATGAAAAAATAATCTTTAATTCAAGCGTTTGAGTAATGTTACTTTAAAATTATAATAAAACAATCTCGGTTTTTATAATGTATTAAAGAGCGCTATTGACAATGTCATATAATGCACGGTATTTATTCTTGAATCAAAGTTGAAATATAATTTAAGTTTTAATTAAAAAACATTTGCATTTACAAAAACTTAAAAGTACGGTATGAACGGAAATAAATCAGAATATTAAAATTTGCCAACTTTCTCTTTTTCAAGTCTCTCACTTCCTTATATGATAAAACAAGTCTGCGTAAATGTACAGAAGCAAGTTGAAACGAAGGTCAAGTTAAACGTCAAATTTACATTTTTAATAGATGACGAAAGACTTATGTTTTTGCAAGAAGCTTCTGCTAAACAGAAATAAAATCATAACGTCGTTTAAATATTATGCAAATGTAATATGCATTATTTGCTTTTCTTAATTGTAGTTTAATATTTATTAATTGATTGCTTCATATTTTTCAATCGTAATCTCTTGCATTCTTTCGTGGACTTTCGAGGTGTGCTTTATTATTTAAAATTTTTTTTGTTGCAAATTGTTATTCGCCAATGTAACCACTTAAGCACTTAAGCAGTATAATTCCATTATTCTATCATAAATTTCATTATATAAACGTAGTTTATCAAGTTTATTTTATTAAAAAACGTTGTTTATACATTTGTACAATTGTTATTTTTAATTTGTCAAGTGTATTTTCAATATCGTGAGTTACGACATTTTTATAGTTGCAATACTAATCAGTCAGCACATTTAATTTTTTCATATATATATTTTTGATATTCTCATAAAAACCCAATAATCCTAGCCTTTGATAAAGAATAAAGTATTTTAATAATTATATAATTTGTATTTAAAAGTTATATGCGAGCTAACGTTTACGTAAGGGCTTTAGTTTATTTAATAGCGTCAATAAAGTAAAATAAAGTTTTATCTCGTCTACAAATGCGATAATTGAGATTTATCTTTATTGCTTTATTTTAAATTATTATAAGATTCCGTTATCATATTTATTGTATAAAGTTATGGATTATTTATGAAACTGTATCGAACGTAAATCGTTCGCAGTTCTTAAACTTTTCGGAAACAATAATAGTTGCGTTACTGTACGTTTATATAATAATCGGTTGAAAATATTTTATTGATATTTATATCTACAATTTCAAATATTTAATAGAAATAATCGTAGCACTCTAAATTATAAATTAAGTATATTACGTATTTTTTAAATTAATATTGTCTTCTAAAGAATGTCTTTTAGAATCAGAACAAATAAAATTTATACATATATATATATATATATATATATATTCACATTACTGTTTACGCTGTACAAAGACTGTGTACATATTTAATATAAATTTGTGTACTCTTCTAATTTTCTGAAATCAGTTTATGACGATGCTAATTACTGTACTACTACTACTGCCACTGTACTTGTAATTATTACTAAATATAGTAATCATTGAAATGGGGGCGGGTCAAAGACCGAAGCGATTGTATCGTAAAGGCGAGTGAAAAGTGCAAAGATAATGTTTTTAAAATTAAAAACTGTATACTAGAAATATTTCTATTGAAATTACAAAAGTAAATAAAATGTAATGCTGATTTTAACTTTTCTGGTATTTAATTACGATTCTCATTTTCAGCTCTTACCTCTTAAGTTTATCAGTTTAAGCAGCAGTGAATATTCAATGTTAAAATTATTTAAGCTTTAACTTTCAATTATGAAAATTGTTTCCATTAAAATTTAATTATTTAAACTATATTACGAGCAATTACGCAGACAACGGCATTTTCGTAAGTAATATTTATATTTTATAAGTAATATAATTCGCTTTTTAAATATGTTTAAGTTTCTATAGCAGATAATATATAATTTAAATTATTCTACTGTTTATTATATTGTCGATCGCGCTTGAAAAGAAAAATTGCGCATTAAAACATTTTAATCTTCGGAATAAGCAGTTTAATACGCAAATTCCTGCCACAAGTATCCTCAAGATTCATATACACTTTTAAATAAATTGAACAACGCAAGATAAGCATACTGTAAATTACGATTAGAAACATATAATCGCAACGAAAGATTCCCTTTGAAAATATATTATTTTGACCCGAATAAATTGCTCAATTTCTTGGTTAGATAACAGGTAGTCTCTCCTCGTATCGTACGCAAATTGATATGAGCGAATAGAGTTAAATTTAACGCAAAATTCATTTATCAGATATTTTGACATGCAAAGTACCTCATTCTTACACTGGCGAAACATATTGAAGATAGAATTAATTTTAAATGTTTGCAAACAAATGGGAATATTGGTGCAGATTAGTCAGTCAACCTGGTTTTTATCAGTTATATTTAGCATTTTAAAGACTCGACTGTTATTTGCGAAGTCTAGAGAATATTACCGTTAAATTTTCTATAAAAAATTGCGCTTCGTAATTATTGCAAAAGCCTGTCTCGATAAATACAGCAACAGTAGTACGTTACACATGCATTTCTTTTAAAACAATTTGTTAGACTCGGCTTAACCAGCACTTTATTAAATTTATCCTTGCCTCGTGCATAATGAAAAAAATTAAGCATTATAAAAATATATTCATCTCTGTTAAGCGAATTTTCAAACGTCATTTGTATGCAATCGCTGGCACGAGAAGTGCAGCATGAAAAGTGAAAGTAACAAATAGATTTATATATAGAGTTGACAAGATTTTCATCGTTGCAAGGTCGTCCCGTCGCGTGAATTGGTAGTGGTAAGCGGGCTGGTAAGTATCGCCAAGTTGAACAATTAAATTCAAGTTGAATCTACCCGACTCGATTATTTATGCCAGTGAAATGTAATAATGCACCATTTGAGTTATTCTCAAGGTAACGAGTGCACCTAGTTAAAACAATATACGTACACCGTTGCTAAAGGAATTTGACGTGTATTATGCTAGATATAACGTGGATAAGTTTTTTGAAAAAAATACACAATTACGTTTGCGTGCGTTACAATTCCATACTTGTACACAAACTAATTGTACGCTTTCTATGTATAAAAGGGAAAACTTTTTCTTTTTTAATTGACGTCTTGTGGTGTACAAGTCAGTACTCAGGATAAATATATTAATGAAATAAAAATTGCCAATTATTTCATTCGAAGCGCCTCATTACCATTACCTCTGCACATAATCTCGAGCATTTACGTAAATTAATCATAATTGAGTTATGGTAGATGGAGGAGGCCAAAGCGTTATTTTCTCTTTTCTTTTAGTAACTGAGCGGCGTTTGCGGCCTAAAAAAGCGAAGAGAGAAAACTTAAATCAACAGTTATTAATCGTCAAACAACATTTTAGCCTCCTCGCGCCTATGTATACAAGCTGTTCGAACAACTGACTGGCAATAACTACTACTCTAATAATAGTTTCGCTAATCTCATAAAATGATAATTCTAAATAAATCAACGCATATGTTGCCGATTTTTGAGCAGCACAGCCTTGTGCAATAAATTACTCGCGGATTATTTTGCGTTTCGCGATAAGCGGCTTAGCGTGTACTACTGGATGGGGGAAATTTAAAGTAGCACATGTAAGCGTGATTATTTGGCTGGGCTGCTCGATCGAACAGCATTTAATTAATTGCCATTTATCAGAAACCTTTCAATTATCTCCCTATTGATGCTATCGGGGCTAATCTATGACCTGCATTATCTCAATAAAGTTTAAACGGGATGAGTTCTTGGGAATAATGAGGGCTGGCTAAGCCTATTAGTTAGCTGAGAAGGTGCGAAAAACTCCATTGCCACGTTTTTCGAAACGAGGGGAATAGAAATGGCAATTGAAATGTTGAACCTAACCTTAAATCCGGCGGCCGCTTCGGATTTTAGTTTAGCGTGGCGTTGTGGGTGATTTGGGTTTTGTATTCAGTGCGGATATCTAAATTAATTGCCTCGTCCGCGGTCAATGCGGCTTGTTATCTCGGTGATCGCTTTTTGTGCAGCGTTTTAATGATTATGATGAAAAGGTACGATGAAAAAATAATCACATTATTAATTTGTTGATAACGAAACTTTATTTTCCATAAAAGTTTGCAATTTGTTACCCATAACCTGCATTGGAAGAGAAGGCGTTCAACTGTCTGATTTCTTTAATGTAATAACTTAATTCCTACACAAGTATAGTATAATTATCTGAATTCGTTCTCTCTTTTCGTTAATAAACAAATAAGCAGATAGACAAACAAACAAACAAACAAAAATAAAGCGATAAAAGACTTTCTTTCTTTGCTGTGCTTGCTGTTGTTATAAGTATGAATGTTTGCGCCGCGTATATGTTGTTTTAGAGGTCGAAAACATGATTCACTTGGAGCCGAGTACAGGGGAAATTTTGAGGTAAGCGAGTCGTCGCTTCGCTTCTCTATATTGTCACCAGCCAAGCTCGTGGTTATATTCCCTTTGCATATTTGCACACTCATTTTACGCTTCTTGGATATCACTTTACACGACTAGGATCTTTTATCATAATATACCTCTTAAATCAAACAAATTTTAATGTTTACTGAAAATGTATTTCTTTATGTTTAATCGCAGGAAACAATGAATCTTGATTGAAGGCCGAAGCAACCAATTTTTTTCTTAACTTTTATTTTATCTTCCGAGCTATCGTAGTTCCTGTTACCACATATTTGTATGTTGCCTTGTTACCAAAGCATTTCATTTGATTATTACAATATTTGTTATATTCTAGTGATACCAATTTGTTAAAGGTTATTACTACGTTAATTTTACAATCTATTTGCATTTCAGTTCCAAAATGAAGGGCGTAATCGATGTACTTGCTATGCAAAGAGAAAAAAGGATTAGTTTACAAAAAAGTATTATCATTGATTATACTAAAGCAAGCGATAGTTTCACAGTGGCAAGATTTATATTCGAATGTGGTAAGTTATTGTTGTCCGTATCGTCGCGCAATTTATACAGCTGCAATATTTCTTAGCTCAAACATTCATGGTACGCTAGCACATTAAACAAATGTATTGTAAGGACTTTGAAAGCGTAGATCTCGTAAAAACTGTACAACGATTCTTATAGAAAGAACACCATTTACATTCACTGATAATTTTAAATAGGGATAGTTAAATTTTAGTTTCTTAATATTTATCGATCGCAGAAAGCAGTCAGGCAGATTAATCATTGGCATTGCAAGCTTTCATTTGACCAAACTTTGGCTTCTATCAAAACGAAATATTTCTATTTTTAAAGGTTTTAAATTAGAGGCACACCCATTAACAATTTCGACGGCTGCAACTTTATACCATAGGTTTATGAGAGAGGCAGTGCCCCAAGGATATGATTCATACGTACGTTAATACTGCTTTGAGCGACTAAAACGTAATGGAAATTACTTTTTATTAATGAAACTCTCTCCTACAGCTAATTGGATCAACATGTCTATACTTGGCTGGAAAAATGAAAGATAATCACTTAAAAATCCGGGACGTTATGAATGTATCGTACAGTACATTGCATAGGGGCGCAGCACCTTTAGAATTAGGAGATCAATATTGGGGTATGCGGGATGCTATAGTGCAAGCAGAGTTGCTAATAATGCGAATGCTGAAGTTCCAAGTAATGCCAGAACATCCACATAAGGTGTGTATTGTATGTTGCGTGCATTTTGAACGATGAATTACCAATTGAAATAGCAAATGTCACTTGACTAATTTTATACTCTTAAACACGATAGTCTAAGCATTTTGTATTATAGGAGTGTATAATACGATATAATATGACACCTATTGTATCGGATTATTAACAACCATAAAGATCAACTTACGATAAGAAATTGTTTTTTATACAAATGTACAAAGTATGATGGTAAATTTTATGCGCAATTTCAAATTTCATTCGTACAAACAATTTCAATATAGCAAATCGTAAGTTTTATATATTTTTAAATTTAAGATATTTAAAAATTTTTAAACATTTTGTATTTTCAAAACTGATAGGTTAATGTACTACGAGCTATTTCAAATTTTTAAGTTTTCTCGACTGTCAAACTAACCTATTTACTAATTTTCAGTATATGCTACATTTTCTGAGATCTTTGCAAGCATGGTTTGGCGAAGAGGAATGGCAAAAATATCCCGTGGCAAGAACCAGTATGTCCTTATTGCAGGATTTCCATCACATTCCTGCTATTCTTGACTATCCACCAAATTTAGTTGCTATTGCTTGTATAAATTTGGCTTTACAAATTTATGGAGTGGTAGTACCATTAATGGATGAATGCGATCAACAACCGTGGTTTAACGTAAGCTTAAAAATTCAAATTATGTACTTTTTGTAGTATAACTTTTTCTCGCACGTAATGCCTATTATAGACTAATTAGTTTGGCGTGTGTGATAAATTTGTAAGATGTCATAATTATAAATGAATGCATTTATTGATTTTTGGAAATTAAAAGCAAATATTCTTTTTTCTAACTTTATTATTTGGTATTGATAATTCATTATTTATTTTAACTAAACATTATTTCTCTCTTTCAATATTAAAGCCTTTGTTTGAAAAATAAAAGAGCTTGTACGGATAGTTTACTATCTAGTTTACTCATTTAAATTCAATCCTTCTAAATTGTACTCTTAAAATTTAAATTATAATATAAAAAGGCGTCCAAAGTAGTAATGATATAAAACGTAAATGGTACGTTGAAATTGTAGCTATTACTTTTGGTAATTTTCCTTTTATCATATGAATATGTAATTTTCCCCGTAATTTCATAATTGTAGAATAATATAGGAAAATAATTGTTTTATACAGTTGCGTGTTCTTTTCTCTCTTAATTTCCTTAAAGCTATTAATGATGGTGGACAGAATAAAAACAGATGTTTGTTACATTTTTAACAATAATTTTATTATTCTATTAAGTAAATTACACGTTTAAATTTTAAAGACAACATGAATTCTACATGATATATATTTTAATTGAACATTTTACAGGTTTTTTGTAAAGACTTGACGAGAGATAAGCTTTGGGAGATAATGGAAAAAATCATGGCGTCATACGATGAAGAACCAGAAACAAGAGATCATTAACTACATTAGTTAATTAAGATATTACTTGCAAATACGGACTCATTTACATTTTATTTTAATTTTTATTACCGATTGAATTCCACTGTCAATTCCAAAATACTTGTGATTTGTACACATTTATCGCTTTTATATGTGTAAATATAGAATTAGTAAAAAAAATTATTTAATAGACTAAATTTGTAGCTCGCTCTATTCAATGCACAATTTTCCCTATTATTGTCCGATGCTTTTGTTTTTAACTTTGACAGCTTCCTACGGACAATCCTATTTGCTTTGGTTATTAACGAATCAACAGTTCAAGCTTAACGTTATAGCAATACAATTTCAAAGGATGCGTAATCATAATTAAGTCAATATTTAGCGTGATATATTTGGAAATGGTGCAATGTCAAGCCTAATTCAGTCGGCGTGCATTTGTTTAGTTAAGAAATATATGATAATGAGCTGGTAAGAGTGAAAATATTAAATTAAGTATTATGCCGACTGTGCTGATAATGGTCGTACAATTTTGGATATAAATTTTCTTCGACTAACGAAATGCATTATTACACAAAATTCACTTATATTTAATTATCAAGTGTCGTCTTAAAGAGAGCAATGTAATTTGACTAAAATTGTTATCATAATTTATTTGGTCTGTACAGGAACATTTGATGTTTTGGTCATTAAATCCCAGTTTTTCTAGCAGCATTGAAAAGTTTTGAGAATTATGTAAAAAATTTTGACCTTAAATCACACAGCATTTATATGGAATAATTTGAATTGAAAACTTTAATCAAGATAGTTTAAAAATTATTGTAAATCATTAACATTTCTTGAGACTTGAAAAAATATTTCAAACATTCATATAAGTTGCAGTTATAAAATGCCACTCACAATTTATGAGTTTTCGTTATGTTTTCTTTCGTTTTCTATTATAAATTTTTGTTACTTGATTTGCTATATTTTTATCACTAAAGAAAGTATCAAAATATTAAAATGATTTGTTCATCATATTGAATGTGGAACAGGTATTGTAAACCCCTTAGTAACAACGTGATTGATATTATAATTAGCTGATAATTACTTTGCTTGTTAATTTTTTTTGACTTGAAAATGTGTTTCGTGTTTTCAAGTTAAAACAATCGTTTATGGATTAAGTATACATTTCATAAATTCGATTCCTTCAATTTTTACAATCTTATATACATTCGAAATTGACGTAAAACCATTAAACGATCTATCGAGTCTAGACTTTTATTGTCTAACAAATCATGAAAATAAGCGTTAAATAATATCCATAATCCCAAGCATAACGCTTCGTAAAATAAAAGGCAAAGTGATCGAGATTTTTCTTTGCATCTTATAAATTAAAATTAGAAATGCACCAAATAATTTAAATGAATAATAATTTTGCTTTCAAAACTTAGCCTCTTACGCGCCTTATGTGAAATCATTGCGCTTTAAGTATGCAATGATGAATAGATATGTACAACCTAGAAGGGATACGAATATATTCAATAGGCCGGTCAAATAACAAAGGAAACTTAAATTAAATTAAAACGTTCCTCTGCATAATACCGCAATCCCATCATTCCGATTGTTTCTCGAAATAAGGTTTCCTAATCCATTGAACTAGTTGGGAGAAGTTGGGCTACGAGGGCCCTGGATCAACCAACTCTTTGACCTCGCTCGAGCTGTTCAGCCGGGAGCCCCGTAGTTTTGATTGGTGCGCGCGGCGAAGATTGGGCCCCATGAGCTCTAAGGCCCATTGGGGGGACTAAGCACACAAGAGTCACCAGATATATATATATAGGGGCGTATGCTCTCGCGCTGACTCTCGAGTCCTCTTCCCTCTTTCCGTTGTCAAATAAAAATGGCGGTGTAGGGGTAGGGGGTGGGGTAGAGTGGCATGCACAAACAAATAGTGTGGTGTGCACTTTAGGTGGGGTACGTTTTTAGAATTTGTTATGAAGAATTTTCGCCTTTTTTTTGCCCTAGCTGTCACGGTTTTGCCTCCCAACTGTATTTGCAGCGTCGGCGCACAATATCTTATTGTTTAGTGTTATCATACCGATCGAACGATCTTGGTTTACCAGTCGATACGAGTTGTACATATAAAGTCATCATCAAGGACGAAAATGCTTTCGGGCCAAATACACGCCTCTTCCGAAATTATTGCTTTAAAGGTTTCCCCGTTGATCTCTTTCAAGAGGAAACTTATCATGCATATTATTGAGAAGAATAGATAATTTAGGCCCTCGCGGCCTTAGCTTCCATGAAGTACGTCAGCATGTCGATAGGTAGAGGGAATACGATCGTTGAATTCTTTTCGGCCGAGATTGTATTCAGCGTCTGAAAATCAACATTATAATCACTCACTCATTCGTTAATATTATATATCTAAGGGTCGATAGACACTTCATTGCGTGCATTAATAATTTAATGGGCAGCGTCCAAATTGATTACGCGAAATCTTAAATTGCGTCCCCAATTCACGTGCGCGCGCGCGCATATCTCTTCCATGCGATAAATTAACTATCTCTATTGCTTAACGTACGCACTATACAAACGGTTAATTTATCTTTAATCTACAGTAAATTTCGAGACCGTATTATCAAATCACGACACTGCTCCTCTGCAAATTCAAATGGCAAGGGCCGCGTGACAAGAGCGATTCTAACGAGGCGAGCGAACTTTCGGTTAAGCAACCGAAGGGACACTTGTTGCACAATTGCCAAGCGAATAAAATGAATGACCTGGAGATATCGGAGCTGGAGGGCAGCGGGCGAGTCGGCGATGACTTCCGATGCCTCTCGAAGCGCTCGGCTGGCCTTCTGCTCACCCTCCGCCGCAATCACCTGCCGCCACAATATTATATTACAATCATACAAAATATTGGCGTGTCAATCCCCACCCTCCTCCTCCTCTTATTTGTCGTTTGCTTACCTTAGCGCGAGCTTCGCGGGCGGCCTCGGCCTCGGCAGCCATCGCTCGTTGCAGTTGCACTGGCAGTCGTACGTCTTTGCTGCAACGATATCGGAATTGTCAAACAATTGTTCGTGCGATTGCGTGTCTCTGGCCCCGTTGTTTTTTTTTTTTTTTTTTTTGTTTTTATTTTGAAAGAGTGGCTCCTTTCCCCGGGGTGTAAGAACGGGTGGAAAGCCACGGGGTGCAATTACGTAATGGCGCATGGGACTCGTGAGTTTTGTAAGACTGTCGTGGGTATGAATTATTAATCAGTGGCCGAGGATTTGCTTTACTTACATCTCGACTCGTTCCACCTTAATGCCCCACGTGTCGGTTGCTTCGTCCAATGCGATCTGCGAACGATAGATACTTTAGCGAATATTGCGCCGATGATTTTCTTCAACGTAAACGTAGCCTCCGATTTTAAGAGCGAATTCTAGATTTTACAAGGCCCTTTAATCCCTACCTTCTTTGCCATTTAACAATCCGCGTGCATTGTGCGACTACAATAAGCGAGCGCTTTTTAAGTTTAGACGATAATAATACCGACTCTCCTCCGAGTGCTCTTAAGCGCGATATTAATGTAGAGTTATCGCGTTTTATCGAAAGTGCTCGGCTATTTCAGCAATTTAAATTCTATGCCGTCGTCGTTATTTTCCAGCAAGTTGTTTACGGCACACCGTTAATCGCGATATAAATTTACTTTACCTTAAAGTAGACATCGAAATAAATCTATTGGCGTGCTTAACAGTAATGTTTCCAGTAAAAATAATGTCACCCGCCAATTTACCGTACGGTAAACGCAACATCGAAGATTACATTGCGACAACTTTATTCAACTGTCACCCGCAGCTCGAAATTCAAGACTTTAAAGCAAGGATTGTAAAAGCCATTGACAGATGAGCTCCTCGGGCCCTTCGTCGCCAAACAAAATTCTCCCTTCGAAGCAAGACTACGGGTGATGCGGAACTCGGGCGACCTCACCGACCTGCATGTTCCCGGAGATGGTCTCGCGCTCGCTGAGGATCTCGTGGAGGGGCCTCATGCCCATGGTGTTGCGCAGCGTCGTCTGGGCGAGGAGCCTCGTGCTGTGGTGGGCATTTTCCACGTTGGCGATCGAGATGGTCGCGTTGTTTACCCGGTAGTACACCACGGCGTCCACCGACACCGTCACGCTGTCCTTTGTCAGCACCTGGGGGACAATCGAGTATATCGGCGCAGTGGTAAAAGCTTCGGTGCAATTCGATTGTGTCAGTCGCGGCAGTTAGCTTTAAACCCTCGTCTCCTCCGACTCTACGTAACGTGCTTGCTTCGTTTGTTTACGCAACATGCACCACGCGCTTGCACAATTGAGCGGCCGTGAATTTGGATATATTGAGTAGGTGCAAGTGTTGGACATTGGGCGATAACGAAGAAAGGGGGGTATACGAACCTCCTGGGGGGGCACATCGTAAGTTCGGGTGCGCAGGTCGACTCGAGCGTAACTGTCAATACACGGGAGGATGAAGAAAATTCCTGCAAAAGTCAAACAGAGCCGCTGCAGATATGCAAATGTCTTGTGCTTCGGCAAAGTATTTGTGGGAAAGGCGAGTGGGCCATTCGTGGGAGAAGCCAAGTCGAATTGAATAAATTGAGATCGCGAGTCGCACAATGTGCTCAAGTGCTTCTGTGCATTGTGATAAGATTGTTATAAATCAAATTTATCTTATTATAATTTTATTATTAGCATCTATCTGCTCGTTATATCTGAGGATCTTTAAAGCTTTTTCCTTTTTTTCTTTTAAAGAAATTATTTCGCAGCCACAAATCGCTTACTACTAATCGCTAGATTTCATCTGGAATGAACTCGATTTTCAATCAGCCACTACTTGTCGCAATTTCTTGCAATAAACTTTCAAAGTTCATTGATAAAATACTGCGAATGTATAGTAAGGATTGGTACGTATATTGTTGTATTTGAAAAATGTTAAAGAACGTTTCGGCGATGAAAAATATCGCTGCAGGAATAAAGAGTATTTTTTTTTCTTCTAATGTCAATAACACGCCGATGTAGAAATTCTGAATAAAATGAGCCTCGAAAATGAACTTGAAATAATAATAATAAGATATTTTAATACAATTTGTAATCATTGCATACTATATTTTTGCAACAAAACTTGACATAATTTAATTATAAAATACTTATGTTAAACGGCATTAAAAACTTTACGTGTATTAAAGCATTTTGTATATTATGTTGGATTTATT
This sequence comes from Ceratosolen corneri, assembly GCA_030522565.1. Classification (NCBI taxonomy): domain Eukaryota; kingdom Metazoa; phylum Arthropoda; class Insecta; order Hymenoptera; family Agaonidae; genus Ceratosolen; species Ceratosolen corneri. Next base: position 6,996 of record JAPYYT010002875.1, on the reverse strand, counting down.
GAAAAGCTCGAAATAAATGGCCAACCCGAGATAAGACCATTAATAATGCCAATTGTTTCGAAAATAATACGATAGAATTTCATAATATTTGTCAAGCCTTTGTCGTGAGCTTAAATTAATATTTTCATTAAATTTATAGTTGAGATAATACCGAGTATTCGAGATTATGAAGAATTACGTTTAAAAAAGTCGTTGTTATTTTAAGGTTATAATCGAGATTTTCTTCCAAAGCATATATATTGTTGTCGCATATTTAAATATATTGAATTTTGAAAAAGCACGGGTGAAATGATCTTAATGTCGAAAAATTGCGCGAGTAGTTCTTTATTAATAAGCTGCAAATTAAATAGTTCAATGTTCATGTTAAATAATGAGATTAATATATCTGACCTAATTCATCTCCGTAATCTTATACTTACAGTAATAAAATGTGTCTATTTACCAGTTATAGTACTAATTTAAACATTATAAATGACAAGCGAAATAATTAAGCTAACGAAATGCAATAATAGCAACTACTCAATTAATAATACATGGAAAGTTTTAATTTTGCAAATAAACCTTAATTTAATCGTCCATGTTTCTAGTTTAAAAATGTAAAGTTCACGTTTTATATTATAAATAGGGCAACAGAAGACCTAAAACACAAAATGATTGTAAAGTTCATCAATGCTCTTTGAATCTTTTTTTGCTTCTTAAATGTACATTCCAATAAAGTTTCGTATGCGATATTTGATTTAATAAAGACGTAATTCGAGAGAATTTTTCTCCTTTTAACCGATACTGCCTATTATCATCTCGTTAAAATGATGATAAATGATCTTTCGTTTGAATTGTAATTTTATGCTCAATATAAATACTGCGAACTAATTAATTTCATTAATAGTGAAAATTTATCATCATTTTAACGAGATGATAATTAAAATTTCCATTGTATTTTGTAGATGTACATAATACATTTGTAAATGCCTATTTCATGCTTTTCCACGAGCATGTATTATATTATTCGTAATGTTCATACATTGAAAATTAACTGAATTGAACTTCATTACAATCCATCAAATCCAAGTTACATTACTAATTAATGTATCACTAGTTTTTTTCATATTTAACATGCCGAATTTTTACTTCAAATTTAAAATACAATTTGTATACGTTCTCGGTCAGTACATTTACATTGAGAAAATTTAATAGCCGATCAATTTCTCATTTTTATTCCGTGGAGTATGTAATTATAGTTATGTTAAGTCATTAATAAATAACCTCTACGTCGACTCTTCTTCTCTAAAAAGCATCATCCACTTTTGTCATTACCCATGTACACATTAATTTTAGCAACTACATGGTAACTGCGTGAAAATAAACAATAATTCTTACCTGGTCCCTTTGCTCCACCAGAAAGAAGTCTACCAAGGCGAAATATAACAGCTCGCTCATATTCTTGCACCACCTGCGTGTAATTAGACAAAGAGAATTGATGTAACAAGGGTTATAATATGCTAAACTATTTATTCACCTACATTCTCTAAAGTTAGAAATATTACAAACGTCTAACGCATTAAATACTTTAATCCTCGGGCTTTCCATGCTTATAAATACTTTGATTTATTTTTATAAGGACAACTCACCTTGAAGCATACGAATAAAGAGAATGGCATGGTTATTAATACCAGCGCCCAGGAAAGTATGATAAGGACTTTTCCACACGTGCTCGCATCGACGTTCTTTTTGTTGCCATTGTCTGCTACAAGAAATAAAAAGCCTCTTTATTATTGCATACATTAAATGGACGATTGGAAGAGATTTTCTCACTTATTATACGCATGTAAATCATAAGAAATTAGTATATTAGTACTAGCCTGGCTTTTCAAATTTAACTTGTTTTCTTCGTTGAATATATTAGTTTCTTACGTTTATGAATATATTTAAATTATATGCACTCTATGTATTGTTGAATTTTGAGATAAGGCCATTCGCGCCAACTAATGACATCCAATTATGATTAAATACAATTTTCGTGAAAATTTATAAATACAAATCGTCGTAAAATATTATCGTATTGATGAAATTTAAATGTCTACTTGTAACTCATGAGACATAAATGGAAATGATTATGTATAATGAAATTTCCCGTTTAAAAATATCAAATAAAATGTCTCATCCGTATACCCTGATTTATTTAGAATAAAAACTATTATTTACTATTATCGATCGGTATTGCAAATAGATAATGCGAATTGAAAAATGCCTTATGCAAGGTGTATGTATGCTTTATATGTTCGAAAATCTTTGTTTAACAACAGATATGTTTAAGTGCTTTATTAAAGATAAAATTTGTAAAGTTATATAGACATGCAGTGAATATTCATACAGCAAATACATCTTCTTTACAATATATATATATATATATATATATATATATATATATATATATATATATAATAAAATCTGGCATTATTAATAACGCAATACTATTAATACAATTTGGATTATTTATTAAAACCAATCGCAATTATTTTTATTTAATTCCACTTTATTAATATTAAATGTCGTAATGAAAAATCAATAGAAAATATTTCAAAATTAATAATCAATGAAAGTAATATTAATGGTCGTCTCTTGCTTTACACATAAAGAAATGTCCCATCGATTGTACTTGAAATAACGCAAGAAGTATTAAATGTAATTACACGATACTGATAAAACGAAAGACAGCAAAAAGTATAAGCAAAAAGCAAAATGCAATGTGCATAGAAGATCAGAGTACGGATTTTCTAAAAATACACTTTACCTTAACATAATTATAAAATGTCGGCTATAGATAAACTTTATGGATTGTTTCGTACAATTGAGGCCGTATATGACTAACTTTAGCGAAACATCCATGATTATACTGACATTTAATTGGTATGGTACTGTTACAACATTTGTATAATTTTACAAGAATTATAAAAAAAAAAATTATTTTCATCAACAATATGTTTTATCATATTTATTTGTCTTTAAAATAATTTTTTGTATGATGTATATCGATATAATGCAACAGCACATAGTAATTTTGAATTTAATAACAATGTAATTTATATTTTACGTGATATATATATATATATATATATATAAAATTAATAGATAAAGAATTTTATTTAGAATCACATAATCATAATAATATATATTCTGAATATTTTATTTAATATGAGCATTGATTTTTAGTAGAATATGATATGAATAGTCGTAATTAAAATTTATAAAACCATCAAGGCGAACTATATATTTTTTAAAAAATTTAAAACAAATTTAATATTAATCAGCAATCACCTTGAATAATATTAAAAAGTAATTATATTAAAAAATATAATGAGAATATTATATAATTTATTGTAGAACATTAAATATATTATAGTTTTATATTACGATTTTTCACGAATTGCTCAAAAATTTTAAATTTATTTGCATTTTATTTATATTTTTTCTTTAAAGCTTTAAAATGCCAAAAAATTCAAACAAAAATTGAATTATTAATGTTTAATATTTATATGCGCTATATATATACCCTTCAATTAAAATTAGGTAACAATCACCGAAGAAAAAGACAATTTATCTTTAATTTTATGCACGTGAGACCCAAGCCTTTAATAAATTTTGTAGACCAATACTTCGAAATATTACTTTAATACATATATTTTGTTTTCGAAATACATCACATGAACAGGCATTCATTTAATTTCCCTCTAGTAAAATTAACAAATGCATTCCTTAAAGAATAATTAGAAAATAGTAAGCTCAAAGTGTCCAACTGTCAAGCAAATTATAATAAAGTTTTATGCTCAGACGTATACTCTTTGAATGAATAATACGAATAATACAAATTATTCGATTAAGAAATGAAATAGCTTAAGCCTTTAGATTCTAATGTTTTATATTTGAAAATGATTGATGCCAGCAAAGTACGTAAAGTGCCGCCGTAACTTCTTACTTGCAACTAAGTATGATAAGAACTCGGCACTCAATGATGCATTCAAGTTTTTAAAACTGAACTTGGACCACAACGGCGAGCAAATGTTTCAACATTTTGAAGGATTTTAAGTCGCGCGATCGCAATGCAATTTTGCATTGTACATCGGCATTCAAATAAGCTCTTTGCACTCTCCACGAAACGGACTTGTGGCACATGAAAGACGCGAACGTTTAATGCATTTTTTCATTACTTGATCACCGAGCTTGAAATATCAGACGACAAACATTATATCGAATAGTTCGAGCTGGCCACAATAATCAATATATCCTTAATTTCATTCTCACATTTAAATTAATAATAAAAGCGTAGGCCAGTTTAAGGGAATTGCCCGATCGAAGCTCGAAATACTTTCGCGCGTGAATAGAGACTGATGAGTCGAGAAGTCGAGTTAAAGCTGACAGGCTCGTCATTCTATAACGAAAATCCCGATAAAGCCGCTATATTATCTTTTACAAGTGATGGGCAGTCGATGCTTTCCATTATACACTTTCACTCACGCATATTTGGTCGTCTCGCTCTTGCCAAGGCTCGAGCGCTTCTAAACGAATCGCACGTCACTTTTCCACTCTCATTAATAAGCCGCGTACTTACTTACGGTGGGCGAGCACAAGCTATTCACAATGAAATCTGAATCTTATTTAATCTCGTTATGAGGCATTCTGACTTGTCAGCTCATTAGACTTGTCATTTCATTAGATACCTAAACGCATTGGGCAAAGTCGCACGATTTTTCTGAGAATTTAGATTAATAAACATTAGCAAACTAGAGTATTATACGCCATTGGGAATTAGTATTGTTGGCAAAATAATAAATTCAATATTAAATATGGGTATGGAAGGGAATTGTTTTAGAAATTACGGCGTTTTGTGTGAAAGTAATTAGTGGTCTATTGCTCTATAAAAGGTGATAAATGGCGCTGAACGCCATAAGCCATGATAAATCGTAGCTGTAGTTTAAACTAATATAAAGTAATTTATTTATCAAGAGCCTCTCGATATTCATATGGCATATTATTTTTAACAGCCACTCAAATAATCTGTTATTTCATTATTAATACTTTAAGCAGTTTTTAAAAATGGTTTTTTCTCATTTCTGCAATGAATACGACTTAACCGCTGGCTCTTGGTTAGCTCGAGAATTTATTATGAAATATTATATTTTTACAATCTCGAATTAGCTCATATTATCATCATCTTATGGTTAAGCGAGCCGATTATGTTCTAAAGTAATACGCGTGACTATGAGTAGGACAGGTAAATTGGAAAGAGGGTAATTATTTTTCAAATCCTCGCGCATAATAATGCTTTTGTTGAATGAAGTTTGACAATTATACGAATATAACTGGAATCTTCTGCTTCCCCTCTATAACCCCAATAACCCCAATAACCCTTCGTAATATACATAATACGAGAAGCATACGAAACAACGACAGATACTAAAGTCATAACAATCGCATATTGATGAGATCAAAGTTATAATTGCAAGAATGTGAATGGCCATGTCTCCTCCTATAAATTAAAGCAGCTATTTCATTGTTTGGCATTTTGTTAACTTATTAATAGAATATCGAGCAGTCGTATATATAAAACTAATGAATAATCTACGCTCCACTTAAGCTCCATTTTAAGTATAATCACCACGAGGAGTAAGCAGCCGATGGGAATATTTCTCGCTCAATTTTTAATGCTATCTGGCATATTTTATAAGAAAGTGATTGCATAATACAATTATTAGCAACTCTTTCGGCTTCCAATGTAATGGTGCCAATTTGTCATAGATACGGCATGTTAATGTTAAGAACGACAAATATATTTTGCCAATATCAGTGCGCATTTGCCATGAAATGAAATATATGAATTAAGTATGTGAAGTAATTTAACAATGTACGTTCAATTCTCAGCACTTTCAACCAGTTTTCCATCATTACTCTTTATTTCGCTTATCTACTTCTTAAATGACATTTCTCTTGCTTGTTCAACAAAGGACAAAGAGACAGTAAGAGTGGAATTTTTTTTTATTCCTTTCACTTTTCAGATTTTCTTTAGATTTAGCCTTCGTTGCATTAAGGTTTCGCTATTATTGGTACTTAAAGGACATAGCGGCTATTGTTGTTTGCATTGCCGACCAAACTGTCATTCGAACGGCATGTCATTCATTGCTTCATGGAATATATGCAAACAAGCCAAGTGTCTTCTCCTCGAACAAACAAATACTTATCTTAAAATGTTATTAACTTTCGTAGGTTTTTACTAATTTTATAAACATTTTTATGAAATAATGTTGCCAGACAATATTTTATTCGACACAAAAAATTATTAAATTCACTAGATACTTGTAAATATTTGTTAAATTTTTTATAGGCAAGTATAAATACAATTATTACATTGTTATTGGTATATTAAAATTTTTGTACTATTATTTTATTCTTACATTCTTGGATTATTATTAGTTCATGTTATTTTATTGCTAAATTTAAATGTTTCGTTAATGCAATGGCTTTTTCCGTTTTAATTTTTCTATTATTGCGAGACTCAATTTGCGAGACAAATATTCTAAAAGAACCCATATTTTTCTTTATTTTCCATCTATAATTTAATCTTTAAGCAATTTTATAAAATAAAACATTATCTTTTAAAGGCTAATCTAAACTTTTAAACATTATTATATTAACCTTTATTTTAGAATTTTCTTACGATTCAATTGGCTAAACTTATGAAATTTTTATAATCAAATATCTAAACATTTTTTATTCTATTTTATATAAAAATGCTTGCTATGTAGAGTAATGTGAAAAATGATGGAAAATTAAAAAATCCTTTAATCAAGAGCACTTAAAAGCACACAGTCGATATATATATATATATATATATATATATATATATGTCGAGAGATTTGCGTAAAATACTAGATTTACAAAAAAGTCAACGATAACCTATCGATTTAAAGTAAATTGTCATCGACGAGGATATTATTGTCCTGT
>JAPYYT010002874.1:0-23942 GCA_030522565.1 Ceratosolen corneri | reverse complement strand
TAATTCTATATATATATATATATATATATATATATATATATATATATATATATATATATATATATATATATATATATATGCTTTATATATAATTTAAATGTTATAGCAACTATTTCATACTTAATCACTTATTGTTGTATATTAAGTCGAATAATATATATATATATATATATATAAATCTAGTTGTTATCAACGACTCGTTTTGCAATTCGTAGAGGGACACACAGATTCAGAAATGATGGACCTCGTCTCGGAAATGGAGATGATGAAGATAATCGGTAAACATATGAATATAATAAATTTGCTGGGGGCCTGTACTCAAGGTGGGCCCTTGTACGTTGTTGTGGAGTTTGCACCGCACGGCAACCTGCGAGATTTTCTGCGTGAACATAGGAGCTCCTCCGGTTACGAATCAACGATCGGCCAGCAGTCAACGGCCAAAGAGAAAAAAACTCTTACGCAAAAGGATCTTGTGTCATTCGCCTACCAAGTTGCCAGGGGTATGGAGTACCTAGCTAGCCGAAGGTGCATACATCGAGATCTCGCCGCGAGGAATGTCCTCGTTAGTGACGAGTACGTTCTTAAGATTGCTGACTTTGGACTGGCCAGGGACATACATTGCCACGACTACTACAGAAAGACAACTGATGGCAGATTGCCAGTGAAATGGATGGCACCCGAGGCCCTGTTCCGTCGTATTTATACCACGCAGTCCGATGTGTAAGTATTCACAGTGTTTCCACTGAATTTCGAATCATCATATATGTGCAATATATAGTTGATCTTTAAAAGTGTACGATATCGATTTCTTTTACTTAATCTATCATTATTATTATTATTATTATTACTATCGTTGTTGTTGTTGTTGTTGTTGTTGTTGTTATTATTATTATTAATTTATTATTAAATATATTAGTTAATTTATTATATCGTAATTTTAAAGTAAGATAATTGATGATTGCCAAAAAATAATTAAAAATACGAATATGTTTTAACTTAAGGCATGAAAATAGTTATTTATTGGTATATTCGTAACTTGAAAGGTATTGTAAATGTATTATTTTTGTCAAGATGGTCCTTTGGAATACTTTTATGGGAAATAATGACACTCGGTGGTACTCCGTATCCATCTGTGCCATCGGTTGAAAAACTTTTCCAACTTCTCAAATCCGGTTTACGAATGGAAAAACCTCCGTGCTGTTCAATTGAAATGTAAGTGGAAAGCCAGTTTCAGTGAAAAAAATTATTTATAAATAAAGCTTGTTAAATATTATAATAATCTATAGACAGTTTCAAATAGACGCTTATGATATTTTAGTTTTTAAACTTTACAATAGTACGAATATTGTATAATATGTACAATCAAATAAATTCAAAATCATGCAATACAATTTTATTAAGAAAGTGTTTATTATTGAATTTAATTTCATTATTCAAATTTTTTTTTTTTTTTTTTTTTTTTTGTTTAACATATTGATATTACAATTAGTTTAGAAATTATATTTTATAATAATTGTCAACAGATATGTGTTAATGAGAGAATGCTGGAGTTATCAGCCCGAAGAAAGACCAGTATTTGGAGAATTAGTCGAAGATCTCGACAGGATACTCACTATAACTGCCAATGAGGTATAGTTAAATTTCATAGAGTTATAGAAGTATTTTATGTAATATAATTGAAAAGTTCCAATGAATTTGTCATTCAACTTTATTTATTAATAGGAATATTTAGACCTTGGACTGCCGCAATTAGATACGCCACCGTCGAGTCAAGAATCAAGTGAAGATGAGAATGACGATGTTGAGGATGAATTTCCATTTCAACAAAATCTTTTATAAATGATAGATAAAATGATAACTAAAAAAAGAAAAAAAGAAAAATAATTATAAAATTAATAAAAATAAATAAGGTAATCGTTGTAATTATAGAAAAGAAATAATGAAAGGGAAAGAGTTCCTCGCCGTCCTCGAAAAATCATTTTTAAGGATTGTGAGTACCTTTAATATTTACTAACGACACACGTTAGTTATTATGCAATTGACTGATAAGACAATAAACACGTATCGTGTAATATAAACAAATTGACTAATGAACCGTATTTTTTTCTAACTTAATATTGCAAATGAGATATGAATAAAAAAACATCATTGTAGAGTTTTTACGTATAACTATAAAAAATAAGTTTTATCGAATAGTGACAAAAATACCTAGTATCGTGCTATTTTTGTCTGTAATGTATAATATAAGTTTAAGTGCTAAATGTATTAAAATACTATTACAAAAACGTATAATATAAAAAAATAATACCATTTCTTAAAATTGATCATATGATTCTTCATTGATTATTCATTCAATCAAAATTAATTGTGGATTATAAATCGTTCTAATAACGTTCTAATGAGGTATATTAAAAGAAAATTATTGATATAGAAAAATTTAAACTAGAAATTTTCTAATTTTAAACAATATCTATTTCGAATGCAGAAGAATTGAAAAACTTCATGTCACATTATTTTTTACATATCTAAGAAAATAAAATAAATAGGATGCTAAATTAAAATAAATATTTTTCTTATTATTATATATTATTTGTTATTTATTATATTTATTAACAATAATAAAAAAAATTCGTATTGACAAAATACTTTAAAATTTGACTCAAATACAATTCTTCTGACTCGAATTAGACTTTTTTAATTACCTGTTATCAATATTTTTAACTAGTCAATTTAAAATACTAACATGTAAAATATATAAACTCCATACGCTTGTAATGACTCAATCCAGTTGACATTTATTTTATTTAATAAATCCAAATATCAGTAAGTGTTATAGTTATAATTACGCTAAAATACATATTTTACGAAAGGTTGAAAAATCTCATGTAAATTTTTTAAAATTAATAAGACTACTACTATTTACAAAAATGTTTAAAATATAAAATATCAGAAAATAATTGTGTATCTTCATATAATAATGCAATTAATAATAAATAATATTTATAAATAAGATTGTTGAAAAATATTTAAAGTAGAAAGGACCACTAATTTTATTTATGTGAATATTATTTTGATGTTATAAACGGCTTCTTATAAGAATTTTGTTTTATTATATATATTTAATATAAATGCGTAAAGTATCGAAACTCGATAGTGTATAGATGCATATTCTTTTTAAACCAAAAATGTATTATTAAATAATTTATTTATGCTGTACATGATATAAGAATAAACAATTTGAATAAATATATTTTGTTTATAGTATTACTTACAATAAAATAGTGCTGCAGTAAATTTTCATACTCATGAATGTTAATTGCAGGCAATTTGTAAGTATTATTATTGTATAGATATTAAATGTTATATTATTAAAAATCATCTTAATACGTAATTTTAAGAATCATCAATATTATTCATAATTAATATTATTTTATTGATTAAAAACCATAATGATATATTAATTTTAAATCATAGATACTCCAGAGACAACAAATAAAAGCAGATAAAATTATTTTAAGTATTTTTAATTGAAGTTAATTAATATCAAACCGTTCTTTTATTTTTGAAAAATATACAAATAATTAATTATTAATATTAATTAAAAGTTGTAAATAGATATAAATTAAAAATACATTATTTAAATGTATAGTTTATAGATCAATATTAAAATAATCTAGTGCACGTAAGAAATAAGAATTATATTTATATAAACTGTATTCACTGGATAAATATAATATGTATTCATATTATTACCAAATTATAATATTAAATATTTAATTTTTTAAGTAAATAAAATTTGTACAAATCAAAATATTAATTATTAATTTAATTGACAATAAGGCTTACATCAAACACGGGTGAAATCGAAATCTTTTATATGTATATATGAAGAGTCTATACTAATTAGATTAATTACAATTAAAATCTTTAAATATTAATTGTAACTACATAATATATTATTGTAAGATTGTTATACTTTTATTTCTCCTCTAGTATATTAATAATATTTTTAATAATAATATTGAATAATATTCACTAATTACTTTTATAAATTAATTTTAAAATTATAGTCACTTTTAATACTGTCATTTAAAATTATAACTTGTAGGTTTTGTAAAATATGTTACCTAAAACTATATATATAATGTAATAATTTTAAATTCGTATTTTTTCTTAATTGCAGTTTATAATTTAATTTGTCTATCAAATTTTATCAAAATATTTAAATATAAAAAATATATTAAAAATTTTATTTGGGGCAATTATTTGATTAATTACAATATTTAATGGACTTTAATTACTATTAAATTTGGGTACATTTTATTCAATGTTTGTTGCTAGTGCGATGTTGACAATTGTAGTTGTTTCAGTTGTTATTCTATTTGTTTGCTCGTCATTGTTTATGATACATTTCTTATGTTACATCATCGGAGATGTTCTTATTTTCGTTATTTTTAATGAAATTTTGATTAATTTTACGCTTCCATTTTTTTATTATAATATAAAATATTACGGATACAAACAATTAACATATAAGAGTGTATACAACACTCTATAATGGATACGAAAGATTTTATTCTACTCTATAAATGATTTATAATGTAATGTAATTTATAATGTTTCTATTATCGTATAAAACTCCAATAATCATATTGCATTAAAAAAATAATAGTGCGTCTTCTTGCCTTTTTGTAGTACATACGACATAACATTTGCCCATAAATTTTGTTACAATTTAAATTCTTCGTAACCGTCATTAATCACGATCTATTCATATTAATTTATTAAATTTTGTTATATTATTCAATGAATAATAAAAATCAATAACTAAAAATTAAGATTCCAAAAATACACGTACACTATATAATGTAAAGGAAAATTTTTGTTTTATTTTCAAAACGGTTTTACGTTTTTGTGAAAGTAAAATATTATGTAGTATAATAATGTAAAAATATTGTTTCCTCCATTTGTTTAAATTTATTAATTAATAAAAAAATTGTATTACACAAATTCCAATAATAATAAAAATGTATAACTATTTTATTTTCGTAAATACATGCATACTCATGAATATAAATAAAGTTCAACCAAAATATATAACGACATATCTAATATTTTCTTTTTTTATGCAGTTAACAGTAATATTTTCAATGGGCTTATAAACTTGTACAAAATATGATTTTTATAAATTTGATATTCAAAACACCAATGTTGTTATTGAAAAAATCTTACCGTGTGATTGTAATTTTAACGATGAAGTAACTTTAATAGAAAAGTTCTTTTAAATCTTTACAAATTTATGCATATTTACGAATGTATCAAAATTTTGAAAAAGATAAATTCATAAATGAAATGATATAATATAAAATTAATAATCATTAGATTTCAATACAAAGTGTTGTTGCATTTTTACATACAAAATATGTTACAGCTCGTATTATAGCTCATTAAAAGGAGAACATATTCACATGGATATTTTTTTTATTCTTGCTTAATCTTATTTTTTATATTGCTTAATAAGGCAAGTGCTGTATGATGAGCGAATATACATACGGTAGAGTGCACTCTCATTACTCCCAGGCACATTTTCTCAAATTTTTGATGTGGCTATTGGTTACTACTACTGCTTACGTCAATCAGTGTTGTCATTAGCCACGCATTTGTACTTTTTAAATTTACATTTTTCGTTTCCTTTAACAAATTTCTTTTTCGCTCAAGCAGATCGACACTGTATATGAATCTCAGTTGATATTTTTTATAATATGAAAAATCTTATATTGATGATTTGTGCAGAATTGTAAATAGTTGATTAGGAAAGAAATTTATTTGTCCAAGTAGAGGTTAGGTTTGTAATTACTAAACGTAAATTTTTTTGTATTCCGTACAATATTTAATTGATGTGTTGGATTTTTACAAAATTCATTTGATTAAGTAAGCGATTTTCTTACACATTAAAAGCTTTTGAAATTATGAATACCACATTTTATATGAGAAGTCTGAGGTAAAGAGAAAATATTTGGGAGTAAAATGCATAACTGTCAAATGTTTTTAAAAGTCATTGGTATTAATGACTCTAATATTCTTTACTTGACAAGAAGTTATATATTATACAATATTTCATTTAAAGAAATGTAGATTACCTTTTATAAAGGAGTGTATTGAGTTAACTGATGTTCAAGTAAGCGATTAAGCAATACCAAAAACATTACCATGGAAAGAAGAATAAAACTGAAAACATTAAATAGTCACATAACATGTAAAATATGTCGTGGATATCTTATAGATGCAACAACAGTTACGGAATGTCTCCATACTTTTTGCAAAAGTTGTTTGGTCAAGCATCTTGATGAAAAAAATACTTGTCCCCAATGTCAAATAGTCATTCACCAATCCCATCCACTCCAATATATAAGTTTTGATAGGACTATGCAAGATATAGTTTATAAATTAGTACCAGATCTTCAAGAAAGTAAGTTGAAAAATGATGTAAATCATATTTAAAAAAATTTAATATTATAATGCTTCATTTTTATATAGGCGAGATAAAAAGAGAAAGAGAATTTTATAGATCTAGAGGTTTGCCTTACCCAAAAGATATTTTACCAAATACTGGTGAAGTTGAAGAAGAAAAAGCAGGTGCTGATGCACATGCCGAATCAGATTATCACAGAACTGATGAACAGGTATTTTTTAACAAATTATTAAAAACAAATGATTTAATAATAGATAAATCAAGTAGTCTACGGAGGAATTTAGAATTTATTTAAATCTAAATATTTATTCTATTACTATTAGAAAATATGGTAACAAAATTAATAGATATATTTTCTAAAAAATATTGAATAAATACTAAAAAATTATATACTAATAAATTTTAATACTAAAAAATAAATACTAATAAATTTTATGTATAAAAAATATCAATTTGGTAACACACTATACCCTCTTTCTATTATAAAGCATTTAATAGATAATAAAAATATTGTATTAGCTTACACTATCTAAACAATATTTTGGGTATTAAAATTTTATTATCCTAAAGAATATTATAAATATTTATAAAACGTTAAATTCAATAAAAGTTTATCAATACTGGATGAATCAAATCGTTTTATTTATTTTGTAAAGATATACATTTGTTGTATTATATTTTTAATAATTATTGTTATAGTAATGTCTATGATATACTTAATATTTTATTGTACTAATTAATACCATATAATTTTTTAAAATATCTAATTAAAATAATATAACAATTTTAATAATTAATTGTACTGCTAAACAGATTTATCTTTATTAGATTTATACTATAAGCTTTCAATAAAATAATAATCTTTTTTTATATATTTTCAATTGATTAATAACAAGTGCTACTTACAGGTGAATGTATGTTTGGAATGTATTAATGCAAGTTTAAAAACATTAAAAAGAGGATTTATAAGATGTTCAGCACAAGCTACTATAACACATTTGAAAAAATTTATAGCCAAAAAAGTTTTAAATGGCATGGAAAAGTATCGTGATGTGAGTAAGCATTATTTAGTTTGCAATTTATAAATTTTGTTCAAAATTCAATTTTATTTTACAGATTGATATTCTTTGTAATAATGAATTGTTAGGAAAAGATCATACACTTAAATTTGTATATGTTACGAGATGGAGGTTTCGTGATCCTCCACTCAGACTACAGTATCGACCACGAATTGACATTTAATGTGAAATTTGTAATTAAAGAGTGATTGAAAACAATTTGAAAAAAAACTTTTAAAAAGTCTCATAAATAAATTATATTGTTTGTTTTGTGCCACTTACAACTGTAATGCCTACAGTAGCAGTGTAAGTGAATGTACACAAGTACATGTGATGTCACTGTTAAAAAATGAAGGAATTATAGATAAGGAATATAATTTGACACACATATTTTTGCATAATTGTGTACTAAATATATAACTGATTTCATATTTTAAAACATATCAAATTATATATATGTAAAACTTTCAAATTCCAAATTCATAATCAAAGCTTTTTATTATCTGATTTTAATATACAATTATTTTCCATAAAGGTGCATCCGATATTTGGTAATGCCTTTATATTTTCATTTTTGCATTAAAAATGTCTTCCTCATAAAATATATATTATAAATAATTATATTTCTGTATAGCATTTTTACTTTATATAGCTGAAAAATCATTTTTGGTACAATATGTAAATATATCTTATATCTATAAAATATTTAAGAAATATATTTTTTCTTAATTTCATTTTAATAAATTTCCTTTAATGTAACATTTGAAACGTTATAACAATTGTTTATGGTCAGAAAAATCATTGTAAAAAAATTTATGAAAAACTTTTGTAATAGATTAGAAATTCTAAAATACTTATATTGCATTAAATTGTTGGGCAAAAATATAACAATTATAAATGAAAAATTTTTATATTCATACATATCGGTTCATTTTAATGAGATTATTTGAATTTGTCATCTTTGGAAATTCTATAGATAGTTTCACATAAAGTCTGAACTTTATTCAATTATATGGCTTATGTATGGCAATTTGTCTAATTGACTACACAGAAAAGGTCCTAGGCACTTGAGTTAATTTTTATTTTAAATTTAGTCCCATGATTCTTCTACTGTTTCAACAGATGAAAGCTAGAATAAGTTTTCCATAAATGTTTAGATATTAAAACAATATCAAATATATTATATAATTTAATATTCAACTTACAACAGTGGGAGGTGGATCATTATTATCTGTACGTTTCTCTACAAAGCCACTTGACGAGTCCCAATCTTCTTCTGATTCAACAGCAGTATTTTTAAAAGAAGTTGATGATGATTGATATGAGATCCTATCGTTATTTCTATTTTTGGTATAAGAATTGTGTTGAAATGAACTATCTCTTCTATCTCCACTACTTCTTGAATTATCGCGTGAATGAAAAGATTGATAAGGGCCATCTCTACTATTTCTACCACCTCTGCCACCTCTACTACCTCTACCTCTACTCCCCCTTTCATATGGAGTATGCCTATAAAAATTACGAATTGCAGTCAACTATTTTACATAATAGAAATTTTTTTACTATGTAAAAATATTGAACATATATACCTATTGCCACGGGAATGTCGACTGTAAGAATCTCTGCTAAAACGATCGCTTGTTTCAAAACTTCTTAAATGTGCGTGCTTACTTGAATGATAATTATTTTCATATCTTTGGTTAAATAGATTATTAGAATACGACTGTCCATTCAAATTATTTGGATTGTAAAGGGGAATGTCCTTTGTAAATCCGTTTCTAGAATTATTATTTGATGTGGATTGATTTGAGGGATCTGTGTCCCAATTCTCATTTATATTGTTAGAATTTCTTGATTCTGAACTATGTATTAATGAGTCTGCATTATAAGTTTCTATTTCAGAAATCGATTTTTTTTTTGAAGATACTTCGTTCATTTGATCCCAAAGCTTATCTTTATTTGCACTGTTTGTGGACACATTTGATTCTAAAATAGATATACATTGATTTTCATTGAGTGAGATTTTATTATTAACTAAAAAAGTTTTTGCAGGAGCATTCCAGGTCTCCATTTCATTAATAATTTTATTATTAAAGATTTTGCTTAGAATTATTTGAATTACACATAAGTATTTCACCTGAATTTGAAACAGACTTATGATTTTGAGGCATAGACTCGGCAGTAGTATTCCAATCTTCTGTAGCAATATTTACTGGAATATTTACGTTTCCTTTCCATGATCCATTAATTTGATTAACTGTATTATCTGGAACATCCCAGTCACTCGTCGAACCCACATTTTGCATTCTATTTGAATAATGATTTGATTTTAACATACTAACATTTCTATGTGAACTTTTGCTTGAAAAGTTCTCACTATTTTTCACTGAATCAAACCTACAAAAAATAATTTAAATAAATAATATTAGTTAACAATGTAAATATTAAATTAACATATTAAAGATAACAAAACTATATTATGAAAATATTTAAATATACAATATAATAAACCAAATTTTTCTTATTTAAATTCGGAAATTTTCACCTTTTATTGGCATTAATTTTTTCATTTCTATATAATCTATTATTGTCTTTAAATAAATTTTGAGAATATCCACTAGATCTTCTTGTTCCTCCATAGGAAGGAGGTTCAATCCAATCATCAATGTTTGCTGGACTTGAAAGTGCTTCATAACTATATTTGTAGCCATCCGTAATTTTCAATGTTTGATGAGTGGTTGAATTGTTACTTTGTTGCAATAATTTTGAACTCATTTTAGTAGGAGCATTCCAATCTTCGTCATCATCCATTATGAAATTTTATATTGTTTTTAATCCAGTTGAAGTTTCTATAATTAAATTTAAAAAAAATAATGCAATAATAATTTTTTAAAAATTAGATAGATTTATTGTTCTAAAATATTTTATTTGATCAATTTCATATTATTTATTAAAATAATTCACTAAAACCAAATTAATAAATTGTGACAAATATCAAATTAGTATGTGGTATTGATGTATTACATTGAATTTTATATATATATATATATCATATAAAAATACAAAATCACTATTCAATATTATCTCCCTTGTAAGCAATTAATATTAAATTTAAATATTAGTTAAAATATCCAACTAATTATGCTAAGGTTAGTACAAAATTAAACTATATAAAATGAATAATTCAATACAAGAAGTTTTATTAAGAGTATTATTTATGTAGATATTATATTATAAATACTTAATTTAATAATTATGCCATTTAAATTCGAATATTTTTATATTATAATCCATTATAAGGTTATCTAAAAATAAAGCATAAACTGTTGATGTATAATTTCATAAAATATCTTCATGATAATATATAATAAAATCAAAATGTTTCTAAACACTATATAGTGAATACTCTAATTAGACATAGTAAACAATTTTATCAAAAGATTAATTTTGTAATTCTTCATACTATAAAGCATTTATTAAATTTAATGATTTTAACCAATCTTAAGGCCCAAAATTGAAGTAAATATTTATAATTTTCGCATATTATTTATTAGAAAATGAATAATTAGTATGTACGATATGTATGAAAATGTCTGATAAGTGAGTGACATTTTCGCACAGTGCTTTGTGTAAAGTGAGTGTTATGAAGGATGTGGATATTTTTTTTGACATTCTAGTATAAAATTGACGACAATAGTATCAAAATAATGCAAAATTTTATGAACATGTAATATTTCAAAAGTAAACTAGAAAAAATTTCCAAAAAAAATTGCAATTTAGTGAACAGGCATGTTTATTATATGAAATTGGGATGCTTTTTGGTAAGCATTTATGTCCAGATTACCTGCAATGCTGTTGCACGAGTAATTCACTATTTATATACAGGCTATCCCATTTGTTTTTTCATTTGTTGATAAAGCAGTGGATCTTTTCTGAAGTTTGTAGTGTTTTCCACTAAGTATGCAGAAAATTCAAAAGATTTTTAAAGCTTCATCTCGATTTTGTTGAAAATACAAAAGTGACATTCCGTCACGGTACAGTACTGCTGTCTTGTTTTGTCATAGCACATGTGAGAAATCTTCTGTTATGCGTACTCCCCCACACTTGTGCATGTGTAGAGCCACCGTCGTCGTATTCCGAAGGCTTCAAGGTGACGCCGCAAAAGTGAAATTCGATTATTTCCACAAAGTTTATGCGACAAATTGACGAAGTACTTTTTTACAAAGTATTTTCTTCTTTACGTATTACCGTATGACACGATTTTACCATAAGATGGATGTTACATTTTATAATTATGGTATTATATTAAATTAATAAGTGCTATGCACTATACACTATCGATTACTATATTTATACAAAATGTTACAAGGCTAATGTATAATGAATATGTTGGTTCATTATATGGAATGATTTATTGATCTCTGTAACTTTTTAAGTATAAAATGTGAATCGACGACCTAATACGTTTATAATTTTATTTGCTTCAACTCGGAATGGATTCTTGAAAGAGAAAAAAGAAGAAATTCATAGGTTATATTAATAATTGATTTTTTTATACACAATCGTATTAATTAATCACCGTCATATTTTCGGGCACCGATATTAGAAAAACCTAATGCACAAACATACTAAATGTTAATGGCTTGGAATTACACTGTAATTATAACAATGCTAAGTTTCAGTATTATAAAATTAAATTACAATGAAAATACATTAAATCATTCTTTTTTTTGGTGTAGCTCAGTGCAGCCAACTGTCAGAAGCTCACCCAAATTACAACTCATATGTACGCATAATGTAACATTTATGGCCTTATTATTGTTATTCATACATTTGCCAAGTTTAAATAGTTTTTGCAAGTTTCCAAAAGATTTTTTAGTGAGTCTATTCAGCAATTATTATTATTAATAAGTAAATGATTAAAAGGCGCTTTATTCCGTAACCTCCGATGATCGATCCATAAAATATGACGCAATTAGTCGATCAATAGTGCGGAATAACAATCATAGCAGCGAAGGTGGTATCGTTAATTCATCTAATACGTATAGTAACGAGGATAAACGAGATGTAAGGATTGTGGCGACTATCGTTAAAATTCCTAAAAGGCGATAATAAATATCGAAAACTATTGCGAATTTGTCCAACCCAATATTTCGATTGCGAATGCGCAGGCGCACAGGAAAAATGATGATGGCGCGTCCGTTACACGTGTGTACGCGTTGAGCGGCAAAGCGCGCGCATCTCTAATTTGGCGATCTCCCGTAAGAATCGGCGCTTGGCGTCGCTCAAGTCGTTTCCCCCCCTTCTGCTCCTTACCCGGCGGCAACCAGCACATTCCCCTCTCGGTGCCACTGTCGTCATCCCCCTGCCTGACCATCAGCGGTCGGATTATTCGCTTTTCGCAGCGCGTACGTCCCTTGCTTCGACCGACGCATACCGACGCCAATTGAAGGTTCCAACGTTCTTGAATCCAAGAAAATCAACTCGATCGCTATGGCCGAGGAATATCTTTACGGTGAGTAATGTAGCTGCTCTCCGAGTCTCCACCCCTGAGCGGCAATTTTTGTAGGCCTACGCTTACTTACGGTTAGCGGCTCTTCGAATGTCGGCTATGTCGAGACGCCGGCAGAAACGTTGTTCGGCCATTGTGCCAGCTCGGAATTTCGTATAGACTTATGAGCTGTATTTATCCATTACCGACTGCGATTATGCCTTCGCGATAGGAATTAATTGGTCATTGCACTTTGCCGAAGACGATAAAAATTGAGTGGTGGATCACTAAAGCCTAATGTCATATTTCTCATTACAGGAGTTACGTTAGACAGTGCCAAGACCAGTGAGGTATGGGACCACGAGCCAAAAAATGACGAATCCGACAGCAATCAACACTTCGGTGTCGAACAGAAACTTATCATTAAAATGGTAAGAAATCATACATATCTTTTTCTATCTATATTTTGCTTTTAATCTTTTTCCTTTCCTCCCTCTCGCCCAGTCTCCGTTATCCCTCCGACGTCATCCCTCCTTCCCCTTCTCGCTCTTATACATACCTCGTTCCTACCCTCTCACCCTAAAATATGCTCTATCTTTCTCTCGTTCACTCTCCCTTCCGCCCCTTCCAACTCGGCGTAATTATAAACTGCCGATCCTCATTTTGAATCTATTGTTCTAAAAATCTTCCTTTGGAGATCGTACATGCGCAAGCGTATGTATGCAAACAATCTTGCCTGTGTACACAAAACCGTATACCAACGCGTATATACATCACTGTTATAAAACTAGTACATGCATACGCAAAATTCTATATAGATACTAGCTTAATACAAGTTCACAAATATTCTTTTTCTTTGTATGAGATCATACTTTTTTTTAGAAGATTATTTTGTTTTTTTTACGTGTTTCTTTCTGTTACCAGATTCCTTGTGTTCTATTATTTATCCGCTGTTTACGTTTTTACTGAAGTAGTAATAAAAATTTAATTATTGTTTTTTAATATCTGCATTGTTAATTTTTTATGATGATTTATTAATTAAAAATAATAAATTTTTTAAACATATTTGACAATTATTCAAAATCAATCTTTTAAATAACAATTTTAGTAATGTTAAGTACAATTTTTTATTTTTATATGCAATTTTATATACAATTATATTTCTTTAATGTAGTTATGATAAGTGACATTAAATTATTAAATTATTAACTTTGTTTTAACTTACCATATAAAAATACATAATATAATTGTATCATTTTATACAGAACTTTATTTTATATATAAAATTTCTTTAAGCTTATGATAATTGGCATTTTTAAAGGCACTTTTGGGTCCAGAAGCCAAAGTTGGTGAGCTGAATGTACTTCAAGTAGAAGCTATGGGACTCAAAGGACCAATTAAAATTCCAATTGCCCTATTAGAAATGGGAAAAACATCACAAATTATTCTTGACTTAAGTTTTCCTGACCCACCAGTAACATTTACGCTTATTAAAGGAAGTGGTCCAGTTCATATAGTTGGACACAATCTCCTTGGTATGTTTGTTTTGGAATATTTATAATAGAATGAAAATTGTATCTATCATTATTGATATTATAAATCTTCAACAGCTACGCACATAGAAGAATTTGAAGATATGGAGGATGACGAAGTTGAAGTAGATAATTTAGATGATGAGGATGATGAAAAGGTACGTTAGATATTTTATATATGTATAGAAATTAAGTACTTCAATTACATCGTTGATATTTTGACTATCAAATAACCAAATTAAAATGAGAATTGATCAGTACAATGTAAATAGTTTACCATAGAGTATACATTGTTGATGAAACTTTCAGGAGCCACAAAAGAAACGAAAACTCTTCTCAGAAATTAAAAAAAATGGCACCAAACGCGCTAAGATGGACGAAGGGGTAGACAAGTGATTGTCCTTAGAAGTTAAAATTTAAATAAAAATACGTAATTTTTAGTACGAGTTTTTCATTGAATAATAATTAGTACATTAATAATATATTTTAAGAATTCGTTCAAGAATTGTTATTTTATTTCACGTTTTTTTTTTTTTTTTTTTTTTTTTTTTTTTTTATTTTTTTTTTTTTTTTTTTTTTTTTTTTTTTTTTTTTTTTTTTAAATAAATAAATTATTTCGAAAGACAGCGAAATTTTCTGTATTGTTAACTACCTTTTCATCTTGGTGTTGTGCCTAATATTGAATTTATGAAACATAATTAATTCAAGAATAAATTTGTTATCTTAAATTGATTAATGAAAAGAATAAAATAAAATATTTGTATTTTTACATGAATGTAGGATGCTGAGGATGAAGATGAAGAAGATGATGAACCCAAAAAAAAAAAAAATAAGGTAGGAGGAGCGCCAAAAAATAAAAACCAAGTCAACAAAAACCAGAACCAAAATCAAAATCAGAAAAAAAATAAATCTTGGCATTGAATAGCTACAAAAAAAATACACAAGACGATTTGTAGGTTAGGCTAACTGTAAGTTCATTATCATCAGCATTTTGCGAAATCAGTATCGTTTTATCATTACTTTCTGAAGATGGTCTCTCAATAATGAGGATTGATACTGGATCATTATTGTATATGTAGAGACAATTATGATTCTGAAGCCAGTAACATATTTGTCTAAAAATTTTATTTTAAAATGTACATCAAGATAAACATTCATATTTTAAAGTTTAAAATACTTACGAAATATATTTTAATCCTCTTTTTTTTTTTATTAAAATAAGAATCTTACTTGACGAATTAACGGCTAGTTTCAGAGTCATTTAGCAAGATTTACTTTGAATACTTTGAGCGTTTATATTAAAATATGTTTTTGTTACAATGTGTATGATTTTGTATGCATTAAATTTTATAACCTAGAGTGGGTGACATATTTTTTTAAGTATGAGCTTTTCATCAATAGAACTGCATATGTATAGTTTAATATTAGCCACGAACATATTCTTATTTTAAATTAAAAACATTTTTCATGATAATAGTTTTGTGACAGTGAAGCAAAGATGGCACAGAAAGACAACTTGTTTTATAAATGTACAAAGTAATTTTTCTTTTTGACGCTGTTTTCGCATTTTCAGTGATAAATAAGTATGAGTGACGATTTCTCGTGTATGCCAAAATCGAATCCAAGGCTGTCGTGAACATTTTGAATTTTTTTTCAACGACGACGTTTGATTGAGATATAGATGAATAGAAAAAAAATGTATGAAATGAAGGTTACGTGCATATTTGTATCATGAAAATGTTTTAATATAAATTTATCTTTTAAATTTATTTACTTTTTTCATACATTTATTAAATTTTTCTCTTAAAAACGTTCATCTAAGTGATAAATTGAATTGTGAAATTAAGTAATTAAAACATTTTATTGCATCGATGGGACATTAATATGAAAATAAATTTTGAGTGAATGATTATAGTGTGTACACCTATTTTGTACATATAAAAAAGAAATAAATTGTCCACAATCATACTAGATTTGTATTTTAATCTTGTCCAATAATATTCATTATTTTTAATTTATGTTTAATCTTCACTAATTTAATATATTATCAATTTATATTGAAAATAAATAAATGCTATGATTAGAATTTTTATAGAAAATATATAAAAATACCTGTTTTCACGAATGATTGTGTTACTATCGATCGAGAACATTAATGAGTATATTAGTTCTTTGAACGACAGGTGGCGCCAGTAATAGAAATTGCAAAAGCTGCAAATTAATAAATAAGAAATTTATTAGAAAAGACAACATCATTTATCTGATTACTTTAATTAATGGCTCGATAATGTTTATCTGTTTATAAAGTATGACCTAATGGATCGAATCCTTACGATAATTGTTGAGCCAATTGTATAATAATAGTTGAACTCGATTACTAATAATTAATTGATTATTAATATTAATATTGAATAGTGGCAATGGGGTAACAAGCGTTAAAATATTTCAGGGGAATTAGAAAGCCAGATACAGAGAGAAGATCGACAGTGCGAGTACTTTAAAGCTGGGGAGCGAAAGAAGCCGGTTCGAAGGAGAGAAGCCACTTAATGATCGAACATAAAATTTGCGAAGGAGAATTAAGATGTTCGAGACTTGGTTAGCTTTAATAACCAATCGAACGAAATTCCAATTAATGTCTGACCAAGTGTAATCTATTGAAGAGAGACATTCACTTTTTGCTATTATTTAAATGACGTGTTTGTAGAAAAATGAAACCTACATTTTAGGACAATTGCTAATAATATTTGCTAGTTGGTTAATTTACGTTGCAGGGGAAAAAGTTGTTTGTGATTTTATTATGAGTTCACGAGTTTTTGAAATTTTCCGACTTCGGCCGTATTAAGAGCCTGAACTCGTATAACCAAACAGCAACACTGGGTATTGAACTTATAACTTTTCAAGACTAGAAACGATAATTTTTCAACTGTTGTAACGGTGCATTGCGAAAAAAGTTAAAAGTCTAATTCGGTTGTCTTGAGCCAGGATAGGAAGAAGGAACTTGAGCAGTTAAAATCGCAAGGATCAATTTATAGGGAGTCACGCAATTAAGGGCTTAAAAAGTTAATTCGATTAAGCAATAGAAAGACAAGTTGACCACAAAAATGCTCGTTTCGCTTACGTATATATTTAGCGCCAAGGGATGCAAATGTTTTTTAAACTGAACAAGAAACTCTAATAGGCAAAACAATGCCTGTAAAGTTGTGTTTATTTATCCGAGTTATTTTTGTACAGATTGAGATTCATTTCTTGGGGGCGAACGAGGGAGGAAAGAGAGAGAGAGAGAGAGGAGTCGGTTGTTTTTTGCCCATGACGCCGCTTGCTCTTTTTCCGGTTGTGTATTCCTATCCCTCTCGGTTCTTCGTTACAGGAGCCGAGAGCGTTAATTGGCTCGAGCAATTAATTCCAACAAGCTTGGCTCGATGTAGACGGCTGAGAGTGTCGCAGAGATCGTTCGCTCGCGGGAAAACGAGGAAACCTGTTCTTTTCATTCGCGTGCGCTCCTTGCGCTTTCTTCCTCGGCTTTATCCGCATCCACGTATTTTGTACGCTAGGATGTTAATCGCTTAATTTCAAGTTGTCCGATTATTATTCGTCTGGCTAACGAATCGACATTTAAATGATTCACGAATTTATATGTCACCGCTACACTATTAAGAAGTCGTGTTGAAATGCAGTAGAACTCACACCTATAATTGAAATCTTTCACTTTTTGGTTTATATCCGAGTGGCCGAAAATTCGACTCGCGCCTTATGAATACATACCTCGTAAATAAATTCAGTCTATATTTCATATTTTACCTCGCTTATAATTAAATAAACATTACGTAATTATTAATCGTGGCAAAATATTTATTTTTAAAAATAATTTATACGCTTTTTTTTTTTTTTTTTTATTGCATTACTCGAAATGACGATTCAATAAAAAAGAATTGCTTTTAAAGTTAACAAATTATTAACTTTTTAATTGTATAATCTATAATTCTAAAAACTGTTTGACGACGGGACAAAATATTTGCATGATTTCGAATAGGCCGTATCATTATATTCTTTCTAAGTTAGATGAATAATTGACTAGAGGATAATAATTATTCATAAAAGTTTCTGTTTATTAGTATTAAAAGTATTTTTATATTGTAAATAATTTATCAAGATTACAGAGCTGCGATGACATTAAATAGTAAATCCTCGACCTCAGTTTTAATTACTAAAAAATACTATTAACGTTTTTCTTTTATTATGCACAGTGTAAAATTATTTTATTGAAATTTCTACGAATTTATTTAGTAAAATTCATAACATTCTGACGTAATTATAATTAATTTTATCTACATTGCATCATGAATGTTAAAGAATCAAGATAGTTTCGATATATTTGCAAATTTTTACATTAAAAGATTATGACATTATCTTACCACGTTTCAACAAACGCTCACATGATTATCAAGATTAATGAGGACTGCAGCGATAAGTAATTAGTGTTATATTATTAAATTATGTTTTTTATACTTATATAATTTACATAATTTATATAATTATTAAGATTAGAATCAATGATTACTAATGTAATGCAATTTTGATAATTAATTTATTAATGCTTAGAAATAAAATTTTTATATATTAAATATAATAATAATAGCGATAGTTTGCTAAATTTAAGTATTTATAATACAACGGTAATTATCAAATATATGTATAATTATATATTTTCATAGGTATAATTGAATAAATGTTTTTGTATAATGAATATTTTATAATTTTCCAAATATTTAAAGAAAAAAAAAGAATGTTATTTATGCGCATTATAATTTAATTTGCTGATATAACAAGATCTGTAGTTAGTCTCTTTTTATTTTAAATTTGAACTCAAATACAGCATAGAAATTGATCGGACAAGAAATTTTATAATAATCGTTATTAATTTTATTTAAATCTCTTTTTTATTTCCACACTATACATAAAATATGTACATCAAATATCAGATTGAATCATTGTTTACCTTCAACGAATACAGCGTAAACTTAACTTAAGCAGAACATTCAAATTAGAATTCTGAGCATCTATTGTATTTGAAATTCACTTAACATAATTAATATAAATATTTTAACAGTGCTAAAATACTAGTTCAAGCTCTAATTTAAAAAAATTAATAGATACTTCAATGTTTAGAAGTGTAATTATACACTTATGTAATGAATTTATGTGATTATAAAATAATAGGTGTAAAATTATTTATTGGGAAACGGACACGATAGAAATTTTATGATTTTTTTTTACGATACTGAAAATTCATCAAATAATTAATAATAATCAGTTTCCGTGCAGCATTAAACATTTATTATTGAAAAAATTCTGTAAAAGTAATTATTTAATACACAAAATTAAAATTTAAAAATCATAAATAAGTTTTCTTAATTTGATTAATAAATTAAAAAATTTGATCGTAATTATGCTTAATATAATAATATAATACGGCCTACCGTATCGCTAATTTTATTTTAATTATTTATCGACATTTTTAAAAAGTTCTTAAAGAAAAAATATATAAAATTTTATTTGCGTTCAATGCATTTATTATGTAAATCCATGATACTAATTTATTTCTTAATATAAATTATTTTTATATACGGATAAATCCTATTTGTTGGATAATCAAATATTAATCACAATAATGTTTTTTAAGAATTAATCTCTTTTTATAAAATAAAACTAATATGTCTAATGGATTTTCGATCATATAAAATACATTATTGATATTTTTATTGTTAAATCAACAAAGTAGTATTTGTGTAAATATAATAGTGTTTTTGTTTAAGTATAATAGTGTTATTAATAAGTTAGGAACATATTAAAAAGAATCTACTGAATGAAAAAGAAAGATTAAATTTATATCTGAAATACGAATACTTTATTTTCCGTGAATTATTGCAGTTATACGGTAGCTTTAAAAATATAACCGACAAATTAGTTAAATCAGTAAATATAAATATAAATTATTTTATTTTTCGATTTATTACTTTACAATGTTTTTAGTAATAAATAAAAATATTTGTCTTGGGCATATGGGCATATTATAATAATTAAAACTTTTTAAGAACAAACTAAGTACAGATAACAATAATTCGAGATTTTTTGATGATTGCATTTCATTAACAATTGGATCAGTTACATCGTGAACTATTGAGAAAATGATCGATTTCGATTATTCTACATAATTTACAATTAAAAATTTTAACACTTAATAATAGTATTATTATAATAATATCACCACAATTTAAATTTATTTAAAAAATCATCAATGGTTAAGTAATTCAGTTGTGTCAGCTGCTCATGATAATCTGTAAACTAATTTTCTATTTTATATAATAAATTATTTTTATTTTATAAAGATGGCAACAAAATCATAACGCTAATAAAATTAATTTCAATAGAGTATTATTTATGTTTACTGAAGTATTTGATCACGAAATTTTATAAAATTAAACGAAATATATTTTTATTATATTGAAAAAACTATAGTTTACAAGAGTAATAAATTATGAGTACTAAAAATAAAAGCTTTTTCATTTATTTGAATGAACAAGTGTATAAAATGATTTTCAATAGAATTTAAAAGCTGATACTTTTATCTTAAATCGTACAATAGTAACTTATTTGTTTAAAATCAAATTTAGCTGGAAATTCCTGGTCTACATTTCACTATTTTATGAAAGTGAAAATTTTTAATTTATAATCTTTTTAATGTAGAATCTAAAATTGAATTAAATTATTCAATATTTGCATGCACATTTGTGTATATATATTTGTGAGATTTTAAGTTAATTGAGTGAAATAAAAAATTTCATAATATTTAAGTTTTTGTTTATCAGATGATTTATCTGTTATACATTAGTTAATATAAATATCATATTATATTAAAAAAATTTTATGGTTTTTATAATCAGTCTATATCTCAAATTGCTGTCATTCGTCATTCAAGAGTTGGTTTAGTTTATTTTTTAATAGTACCAATTGATTGTATAGTAATAAATGGACATTTTGTAATAAAATTTATAAGAAATTTTATGCCAATAGACATTCAACTTTAATACAACTATCTTTAATAGTAATAAAAATTATCTTTAATAATCAACTATCTCTATCTATCTTAATCAATGTTTGTACGTATATTTTGATGCACTTGAGAAAATAAAATTTATTAAAATATACGCCGTCTTCCAAAGTATTCTAATAATGTCATTTTTAATACAATTTTTTAATTTATAATTGATTTAATCGATACGAAGATTTCTAAAAATTATATTACTTGCTCATAATATATCAAGGCTATCAGTGCTTATGAAGGAAATTAAAAAATGTATAATAAATACAGTTTTAAAAAAGTTGTAAAATATTTACGAAAGGTAGCGAATTCTTTACCTTCTTTTTTCTTTACAGCTTCCAGTATTTTATAACAATTTTTGAGAAATGCTCAAAAAGAAAAGTATGATACAGTCTAATTTCTGACTAATTTCTGAAGTATGAGTAAGTACGAATAAAGATAAATAACAAAGGCTATAAAGCGGAAGAAAAAAAAATATTAATGATTGTAATATTAATTTATTTGTTATTTATTTATTAATATTAACGTTAAGTCCATTTTTGAAACCGCGGTTGTATCTATTTATTATTATTTCAACAATTATTCCTTTCTTAGACTTGTTAGTAATTTTATATAAATTTAATGGTACATCCTAATGATACGTTCTTCATATTTCAATGATTTCTATTTTGCTTATTATAACATAACATTACTTCTGGAGTGTCATTTTTGTATGTAAATTTTTCAATCCGAAATCTTAGCTACTTTTTTGTCATTGACTTTGGTATTTCCTGCACTTGTGCGCATATTTATAAAAATCAAAATTTCACACATATTACTTCTTTTTCAAATCAAGTTATTCAGTTGCTTAATTATATTAATGTTATTTTATGCATAATGCAATTAAGCATTAATGCATTATGTATTAATTATAATTATTATATTAATTATAATTAATTAATTAACAATTAATTAATTAATGCGCGCGCGCGCGCGCACACACACACACACACACAAACACAGGCGAACGCACACATAATTCTATACGCGAATAATATGAAGATTGAAAAACCTTGTATGGATAAAAATTATATTCATATGATAAAAGGAAATTCTGTAGGTAGTGAAATGTAAGTAAATTGAAAATCAGAGGATATATATGTAGAAGTATTAAAATTTTAATTTATGTGTAAGATTTGCAGTAGTAAGTTTTGGGATCTTAAGGTTATAAAGATTGTAAATATGATATTTACATTAACGTAAAATTAGCGTTGCTTAATCTTTATAAATTTCGATGCATCATTCATGGTATACGTTTGTATCAGTTTGCAGTTTATTTTTTAATAGAGATAGCAGATCTTTACAATGTCGCAAAAGTGAACGATCAATTTGTTAATAATACAATTAATCATATAAATTATAAACAACTATTTTGCAAACAACACTACGTACGTTAAACAATCTTTTTTCTATTCCCCGGGCAAGGATTCAATTTTAACAGGACGCACACACCATAGTCTGTATCTTGTGATTTTTTGTCTTATGCTCCATAAGTTTTTTGTCAAAGCATGAAATAGAAGGAAAAGCGCGACGGCGGTGATGGCAGCGTAGGCCAGACTAATTGGCCGATAAATCAACCGCTCGGAACTCGCTACTTCTCCGATATGTCGAGTGTAGACTCTTTCTTCGAGATTCTTCCTCTTCTCTCTTATAACTTGGTTGCCCCTTCTTCTTGTCCACAGCAGCAGCAAATCAAAGCGGTATTAAGCTTAGGCGACAAAATTGCCCGGCCATTTAAACAGTGTGCCTGCGGATTATACAAGTACAAGTTTACGCGCGATATATGAAAAGACCGAGAGAATTTTCCATTGTTTAAATATATCGAAGAGATGTAGCGCAGGATTTTACAAGTGCGGAGAACTCCCATCCCGATCGTTATAACGGTGATATTGTATATATTGAAATTTGAATTTAATGTAGGGAAGATTGGCTAAGTCTTTGGAGAAAAAAAAAAATAAACGATCACTTAGATACTTTTTTGTTATTCTATTGAAACTTGATTTTAGAAAGGCAAGAACGGATGGCAAGGCTCGTATCAATGAATTTGGATTGCCTTAATAATTGTGTAAGGTAAATTGAAAGACAATAGAAATTAATTGTTTCGAAATTAATTACCTATTGGAATAATCCCGCCTTTATTTTATTTGACTTGTATATATATATATATATATATATATATATATATATATATATATATATATATATATTAGAGAAATCTAATAAGATCAGATACAAATAAAAAAAAAAGAGC